>JAOTRH010221144.1:0-10519 GCA_034768845.1 Heliamphora exappendiculata
AAATAATTAAATGTAATACTATGAATGTATATATATATATATATATATATATATGTGTGTGTGTGTGTGTGTGTGTGCGCGCGCGCGCGCTCACAAATATCTATAAGTAACCTAATACTATAAAAAAAAAGTAACAACCTAATATAATAGTATAATTTTAAGCCAATTTATATTTTAACATAAAAAGACATAATACAATATATAAATAATTAAATAATGATAAAATAATATTAAATCATAAAATTGAGTTTTAAAATTTAAATTCATCAAATTAAATTAAAACTAGTATAAAAGTGATTAAAAATGTACATTAAGTTACGAAATTTTACAAAAATCTAAATTTAGTCCAACTTTCACAACAAAATAATGCTATAATTAAACTAAAATATAAAACTTTAGTACAACACTTAAAATTACTATTATAATTCAAAATTATAATTATCATACTTAAAAATATACATTAAGTTAATTTTTGAAAATAATTCTTGAACAAAGCAGTATAATTATATCACCAAATCCCTAATACATCATTAAAATACATGAAAATATAATTTTGAATTCAAAATTCAGCCATAGCCGAATTTCCCATCTTGGGAGTGAGGATGTAAGAAATAAAAAATAAAAAAGAAAGAGAAAAGCTTCTAAATAGCCATGCTAATTGCGGTATTACCAGTACAAATCTCATTTAGAGATAATTCTGAATAATTATTAGTGTGGATCACTTCTCCAACTGAAGGGTTCATTGCAAAGCGATTAATTTAGAATTAGGTAATGGTTAACACTTAGCTGTATATAATAGTATGCTCTCCAACTGGGTCATTGCTATTATATATTGGACCGAAACTATGTCAGCTATTTAATTTTACTTGGCATGGTCAGTTGCCTAGATAGTAAAATTAAAAAGAATTGACCTGTCTAGTCTTATGAAGGATAGTAGACGTCCTCCCAATGAGGTATGCTATTTTTAGGTTACTAGACTGCTGGCGAATTAATTTTAAAAAGGTAGAGGAGACCAAATTAAAATGAATTCAAAGTTTTACTTATCATAATTAACGGTTTTTTAATTATGTGATTCTCAGGATTAAAATGGCTTTCAACCCACTCGCTTTAATACTCAAAGAAAACAAATTTACGGGACCAAATTTTATTGAATGGAAATATAACTTGGATATAACTTTAACTACAAATGGTATTCTTTCAATATAAGAAAATGTGTCATTTTCGAAAAAAGGTTCTTCCTCGGGGTCGAAAGGTATGAAGAAGAAAAATGTTCAGAAACAGGGAGACACGATTTCAAGGCTAGTTAGTGGGCCACGGACTGGTGTAAAAAAGCCGAAAGACAGATGTTTTCACTGCAATCAGACCAGGCACTAGAAAAAGCTATGTCCAGTATTTCGCAGAAAGTAGAATAAACAGGGTAATTTCTGTTCACTGGTTGTGGAAACATGTTTAGTGGTGTTATCTACCAGTACCTGGTGTGTAGATATGGGAGCTGCTAATCATGTCTGCAATTCATTGTAGGAGTTCCAGAAAACCCGACAACTTAGTGATAGGGAGATTTACCTGCATATGGGCAATAATACAAAGGTAACAACAGTTGCAGTAGGAGATGTCACTCTCAGTTTTGGTAGAGATCGGGTTTTAATATTGAGAGATTATATATATGCACTTGCCATTAGAAGGAATTTAGTTTATGTTTCTGGATTGGCTAAAGGAGGATATTTGATTTATTTTAATAACTCTGTGGTTATTAAGGATAATAAACGGATTATCTGTTCTGGTACATTGGCGGATGATCTTTATATTATTACTTTAATCTCTCCTACACTGCAACTGACTGAAATGCATAATACATCTATATTACCATATAAGAGAAAGTTTTTTTCTTTAATGAACCAAATGTTTCTTTGGCAGTTACGCTTAGGTCATATTAATCTAAAAAGAATAAACAGATCGGTAGCAGATGGACCTTTGAGTTCATTAAAAGTGGAGGTACTTTCGATATGTGAATCTTGCTTAGAGGGTAAGATGACCACGAGGCCCTTTTCGGCCAAAGGCTATAGAGCTGAAGAACCGTTGGAGCTGGTTCATTCTGATGCGTGTAGTCCTATGACAATTTGGGCTAGAGGTGGCTTTGAGTACTTCGTTAGTTTCATTGATGACTACTCAAGGTATGGATACATTTACCTGATGTATCGTAAGTTTGAATGTTTAGAAAAATTCAAAGAATTCAAGGCGGAGGCAGAGAAGCATCTTGCTAAAAGTTTCAAATCACTACGATCCGACCATGGTGGGGAATACCTCTTTGGAGAGTTTAAGAACTACTTATCATCAGAGGGGATTACATCCCAGTTGACTGCACCTGGTACTCCACAGCAGCATAGTGTAGCAGAAAGAAAGAATATGACTCTTATGGAGAATGTAAGGTCAATGATGAGTTATTCAGGTTTACCACATTCATTTTAGGGAATCACTTTAGAGACAGTGGCTTACATTCTGAACATAGTACCTTCTAAGTCAGTACCTTCTACTCCCATAGAATTGTGGACCAGACGTAAGCATAGTTTGAAACATATTCGGATTTAGGGGTGTCCAGCACATGTGCTGAAAGGGAACGCGGGTAAGTTAGAACCGAGGACAGAAGTCTATTTCTTTATGGGATATCCCAAGGGAATGAAGGGTGGTCTATTTTATAATTCTAAGAATCAGAAGGTCATTGTTAGGACCAATGTCCGATTCTTGGAAGATGATTATATTATGGATCACAGGCCCAAGAGAAAAATTATTCTGGAATAATTGAGAGAAAATACCAGTAGAACGGAAGAGGAACCACAAGTTACTGATATTTCATTACCTCGTCGTAGTGGGTGGATTATCGGGACAGGTGCAAATCAAGAACATGGTGTTGATGCATAGGGTTCAGATTCTGCACAACCTGTTATTGCTAGTACGCAGACACAGGTAGTGCCTCGTCGTAGTGGGAGGGTTGTACATCAACCTGGTCGGTATATGTTTATGGGAGAGTCGTATGAAAAGATTCCGATAGAACTAGATATCGAGCTCTGTAACTACAATGTAGCACCAAAAGACAAAGATGCAGATCTTTGGCAAAGGACTGTGAATTCAAAGATGGAATCTATGTATTCTAATTAGGTCTGGGAACTTGTAGAACCACCCAAAGGAATAAAATCTATTGGATGCAAGTGGATCTACAAGAAGAAGAGAAGAGCAGACAGGAAGGTTGAAGCCTTCAAAGCTAGGCTTGTTGCTAAAGGGTTCACTCAGAAAGAAGAGATCGATTATAAGGAAACTTTTTCGCCAGTAGCCATGCTTAAGGCTATTCGGATTCTCTTATATGTTGCTGCTCATTTTGATTACAAAATCTGGTAAATGGACGTTAAGACAACTTTTCTTAACGGAAGTTTTGACGAGTGTATCTATATGATACAACTAGACGAATTCATTACAAAGGGTCAGGAGCACATATTGTGCAAGCTTAAGAAATCCATTTATGGACTTAAACAGGTATCGAGGTCTTGAAACACTCAATTTGATCAAGCTATAATGTCTTATGGTTTTGATTAAAGTCTAGATGAGTTCTGTTTGTACAAGAAGCGTAACGAAAGAGTGGTGATCTTCGTGGTACTTTATGTAGATGATATCTTGCTCATTGAAAATGATGTGGGGATATTATCTACGGTTAAAGTATGGTTATTTGGGAAGTTCGATAAGAAGGACTTGGGAGAAGCCAGTCACATCCTTGGGATCAAGCTTGTGTGAGATAAAAAACAAAAGATGTTGGGCTTATCACAAACAAAGTATATCAATGATATCCTTGCTCATTTTAGCATGCAAGATTCCAAGAAAGGGTTTCTTCCTTTCAGGCATGGAATCACTCTATCCAAGGATTAGTATCCTAGGACACCTGATGAGATAGAGAAGATGATGGCGGTTCCTTATGTTTCGACAGTAGGAAGCCTCATGTATGCTATACTTTGCACTAGACCCGAAATCTGCTTTGCCGTTGGCATGGTTAGCAGATACCAGTCTAATCTAGGGCAGGAGTATTGGACTGCGGTAAATAATATAATCAAGTACCTAAAAAGAAGTAAGGATTATATGTTGGTTTACCAGGAAAACAGTCTAGTACATTTGAGGTACACAGACTCAGATTTCCAGTCATACATAGAACTTGCATCAGGAGACAACCTTGCAGATCCTTTACAAAGAGCTTACCGGCTAAGACTTTTGATAGTCATGTAGAGGGCATGGGAGTCAGATGTATGGTAGCATGATTTTGAGTATAAGTGGGAGATTTTTAGGGTTGGTACACTGAAAATCATGTTTTTAGTATTTAACTTTATTTTTATTAAAATTAATTTTTCATTTTATAGGAATCTTTATGAGCAATATATGTTTATCATTTATTTGATATGCATGGTTATCTATTATTCTGTATAGTATTTAATCTGGTATGTAGAGTACAGCTTGTACACAAAAGATCAGATTTTAGGTTCTTGCAGAAGATAAGTTTTATGTTCACAGTTTAGATAAAAATAGACATACCATCGGTACGACTGTAGTATAGAGTTTTAGTAGGCTTGTCTTGGTTACGAGAAATAGATAATAGCGTCGTCTATTGTTCCGACTCTCTGTGCTAGTACATTTTGTGTGTATTGAACGGGACATTTGGAGTAATTAATTTTATACTGACTATATAAATTAATTCACACCCCAAGATTATTATGAATAGTGCTTATCCTCTTAATCTTGAAATAATTATTGATTTGCATATATTTAATATTCGTTGTTTTGATTCATTAAAGGGTGCGATCTTATATGGGTTTATATTCCCAGTGAGTTGGATATCAGTATTATTTATATAAAAAATATTAATTATTGACGGAATCTACATCCCGAAAGATCGGGATTGACGATACCCCCTTAAGGATGCTTATAAGTTTTGATCGGGCCAAACCCTGCAGGTAGATTTAATTATTTGGCAGATAAATAAGTTAAGCAGAAGGGATTAAGGAATATCAAGATGCTGATTAAATTAAATTGTTAATAATTACATTTAATTAGCGAGTATCGGAATCTTAACGTGGGGAGAAATTGTAAGCATTTAATAACTGGAGCTTAATGCAAGAAGGTCTTGAGATTATGGGTCATAGTGCAATTATAGTTCTTTAGTTATGTGAACTATAATTCAGTATTTTATGAAAATTACAGAAATTGCTGCATGTCTTTTCATATGTGAAACCCTGTACCGTTTCATTTTGATATATATGTATATTCAGTGCCTTTTTACGCATGTTTAGAATTTTTGCTTCTACATGTTTTTAAGCGTTTTGATGTATGATAGAGTTTATCTGAGCATGCTGGGTTGGTTCCGGGGGTTGTAGGGAGTTACGGTGCGAATTTTAAAATTTCAAAAAAGAGAGAGATATTTTGGAGGCTTATAAATATCTGGAGTTAAATATTTTCAAAAGATATTTTCAAAACTTAACTCCTAAATATCCTTCAGTTTTCTCTCTGCCTTCTCTCTAACTTCTTGAGGGCCTAGGGTTTGGATTTTAACGAACCAATAGCCGATCCTTGTTATAGGCATCGTGCTCTACGCATCCTTCTGAACGAAATTTTATTCCAACGAAGCTCGATTTTGCACACAGATCGAGGCATCGAGTTCTTGACTCACCGAGGTAGGATTCTAGACGTTAAAGTTGTTAGAGGGTGTCGTATGTAATCTTATGCATCTTTACCATTTTGTATTCCTGAAAAGGTGTTTCATGTTTGGGAAAGGTGGGTTTTTGGTTTAAAAACATTTTTCTGTCGTTTCGGCTGGATGAAAACGGTGTTAGATGTTTCTTTTGAAGCCTTTGGAGATAGGCTTGAGTGTGTGTGAGTTCATGGGTGTAAGATGGAAGCTTCGAGGCTTCATCTTGGGTTTAAAATGGCAAAACCGTAGGTGAAAAACATTTTCTGGGCTGGTTCGGTCGACTGAACCCATGGGGTCAGTCAACTGGATCATGGTTTGGTGGGTTCAGTCGACTGGACCCATGGGGTCAGTCGACTGAACATTGTTGTTGGGCATTTTGGCGTGGATTCCAGTGTGTTTTTCAGCCGACTGGAGAGTGGGTCCAGTCGACTGAACCTGGGCTGATGGGTTACATCTTTGAAAATCATGTTTTTTGAAGGTTTGGAGCTAACCTGTGGGGTTGAGGCTCAACTATTAAAATGTTTTGATGAAAACCATGCATTTTCATGCATTGATCTCCATGGTAGATGGATTGCATCTTCTTAGACATATGTTGTATAGTTTCGAACTCATGTTTTTACATGTTTTGTTTTGATCTCCATACGGATGGGTGAATCTTGATCTCTATGTCGATGGATTGGATCTATGTATACATGTTTAATGTATAAATGTGAAAAAGGTTTAGATTTTGAGAAATGATTATCTAGATGTACTGGGATAGTGGGTATTTGGCATGAGTTACCCTCGGTAGAAGTCCGTAAACTTACGCAGAGTATGTACCTTGGTCCTTCGGCTTAATCCCTGTAAACTAGGTGGTTTGATGCTTTGTTCCCTCGGGTTTTGAGCCCGTAGAACTTACATTTACCTAACCAGTCCTACGACGTGTAGGGATTGGGAAAAGGGGCATGAGTCTATAGTTGCTACATCTGTCCCCTTGTGACGGAGAGTCGGTACATAGGATTTCATATTATCTTTTCTCCTCAGCTGAGTGGCCCGAGTGGAGCAAACTATTTTTATCTTTTTCCTTGGTTGTGTGATCCGAGTGAAAAATAGAGTTTTGAATACAGTTTTCTTTAACTATTGCTTGCATTAGTTTTAATGCCTGGGTTTACATGTGGATGAGTTAGCTCCCACCATATGATTGCAAATCTTGCTTTACAGCTTTATAGTCTGTTTCTATTGGGTTTTGGCGCACGGGTGGGATTTTCTGTACAAAACCATTTTCAGGTGATGATATGGAGCATGATCTTGAGTAGATTTTGTGGTGCCCGTGATGACGGATGGCAGAAGACTTTTATAATTTTTCTTTTTGGTATGTCTGTTCCTGAAGATCGATTTTGTACGCCGTGAGGCGATATACTATATACATATTGAAACTGTATGTTTATTATTTATGAGAGATGCATATTGGGTTTTCATTTGATTTCAATAGGTGGATTTGAATTTATGAAAATCTATTTTCATAAAACTGGTATTTTGGTAGATTTTCACTTGACCCTGGGTTTTGGGCTGTGACAACTTGGTATCGAGCTCTAGGTTCAAATACCCAAGAGCCATGGGAAGACGGTTTATCGCCTAGTGAGGTTGATTATATTTTCTTGCATGTATATAAATGTTTTTATGATATGATGATAACTTGATAACAATGATAGTTGGTGTATCAATGAGTATGGAGGTTAGGTCTTGGGATGCATTAGTCTTGCCTTCGGGCGTTTGGATGAACAAATTTGGGAGCCAAGTTAGAGACGCGTTTAGCCGATGTGTTTTCTAGCAGGGAATCCGAATAGGTTATCCAAATTGACGTGTCTGTCTTGTTGATTCTCCTCGGTATGTGAGATGTGTTGCGTCACCTTAAGTGGTTATGCGTTAACCTGCTTATGTGTTTATGTTACACGGTAGCATGTTGTATGAAAGCTTATCTCGTTATCTGCTTTATATAGAATTATGTCGACGCGGGGGGTGCAGGGATGGGGTCGTGGCCAAGGTCGTGCTTATGTTCAGGTTCAACAGGATGGAGACGTTCATGCCCCACAGGAACAGGTGGGCGGTGCTGACGTCATGCAGGAGATGCTTGCCACTATGAGAACAATGCCTGAGGCATCCAGGGCATCCAGGGTTGTGGTTGTGGTATATACGTAGTCATGTGATCCATTGTGACTTAGTGGTTAATTCTTCATCAGGCTTCAAGCGTTCATTGTTGTGATCAAGATTCTTCATTCTTTGATAGTAATGGCAAAATTTAGACTCTAACACTTCAGTGGGAAGGCCAGCGTGAATATCGATGTATATAGACATACCTCCTTTGCTAGCGTACTAAGGTCATCATGAGTTCAAGGTTATTTCTCATTTTTTGCTTCCTTACTACCGGTATAAATCTTTTGCTTCTTGATTTATCGGATGGGTGAGTCAACTACAAACTAGTTTGGGAAAGTTTAAATTGTGCCATATGGTGGTGTCGCGAATCCTTTGGTGTGAAGCTGTCATTTCTATCTTTAGATTGCTGATGGCATAGTCTTATTTACCAAGATCTTTGAAGAGATATAGTTAGTTGAATAAGCTCTTACTTAACCATTCTTGCAACGGGAGTCTTAATCTTCAAAATTTTGTTAAACACGGACGTTGACAGATATTCTAAGCTGTGACATCAAGAAGAAATCTTCTTCACGCTTGAAGAGGTGTTAAAGGATTTTCGTGCATCGTCTCAGTTTCCTGTGAAAGCGCTAAGGCCTAATGACGTAATATCCTGATGATCGTTGTTACTCATAGATCTATGGGGTAAGGTTTTGAAGGTCGACAGTAAAAACATACGCGGGGTTAGAACATCTTAGGGTGGAACCCAGGTGGTTCAAAGATAGGTTGGATGAGGTTAAATGGTCACGGTTAAGGCAATTATCGTTGGCACAAATTGAGTGGTCATTTGAGGTTCAAATGTAGGAGAAACAAGAGGAGGATAGTAAACAAGACTTTAAACAAGTGTCCTTGAAACTAGTCCAGTATAATTAGATTAAGATAAAAGAAATGTTGAAGAAAAAGGGGCAGCCAAACTAGATATTTGCCCTGAAGTTACGTCGGCCTAACGTATTTCAATTCAAGCATCTAAGTCTATTTCCCTAAAAAAGAATTCAAAAGTGTACGAATAATTCACAAAACCACTGCAACAGATTGTGGATTCAGGAACGAGAGAAGTGAACGATGGCAGAAAATTTTATCAATGTTGAATGTTTGGAATTGGTACTTGACAAAGAATTGATATTGAGTTCTACAAGAGAAGAGTTAGTTCACGGAGGATGACTTGAATCAGAGGAGAATCAAATGCGAATACCGGTTATTATCGAGACATGAAAGCTTGAGGACAAGGGAACTTTCTAGGATTGAATTTCTAATAGGGTTATCAATAAGACTTTGGTGCATAAGAGTTACCGATGAACGACGCTTGATGGTACCATTGAGGACTGATGATATAAGAAGAAAGGACATACAAAAGAACTTCAAAAAGTTGACACCAAGGCTTGGGGCAAATAAGAAAAGGACTTATAAGGATAAAGTTACGAGGTTCTAACGATGTCTCTCGATGTGATATCTAAAACTTCTCCTAGTGTGCACTCTTGTCTAACCCCCTTAAAATAAGATAACCCATTGCGTGAATCTCTGATCTTCGATCTCGATGCCCTTACTTGTCTTTTGCATGTAGATTCCTTGCTGTTCCTGAACTCGATATCGTCCTGATGCAACTCACTAAAGAACTTAGACGCATCAGATTTTAGTTCTTATAATGTATTGATGATAATAATAATTAATACAACACCTTCTATAGAGCTCCAATGCGACAGAACGCATGGTTTCCCATAACCCAAGGCCTGAAGGTTCACTAAACCTAAGCTCTGATACCAACTATAATGCCCCATCCTCCGGGCACGTCGGGACAAACATAAATATAAATAAAGGGATATTCTAGCTATTCATTCATATTTACATACGTTAGTTATTACATCATAAGGGAGTTCTGAACCGTTTAAAAGTACTTAATTATTATACTTTTACCAATAAATTTTAATAATTACACTAAGCTCGAGAGAACTGAATATAAGAACAAAAGTAGAGGTCTCAACTCTTCAGAATGCATAAGTGAAATTCACGTGCCCTTAGAACTCACCCTGTTCTTCAAACTCTTCTTCTGGGACGACTTCCTCCAAGAACTCCTCTTCACCTTTGGCACGAATGCCATGAGCCAAGACCTAGAAGCAAAACACTCTAACCTTCTAACTAATCTCACGACACAAAATATTCTACAACGCATACCATATAACACCCAGTACAGCTTATAGTTAAAGAGATAGACAAATTTATGACATGATAGCAGATAAGTCAATAAATATGTGCATATTGTTTGGGATGTATACTGAAAAGTCATGTTTTTTATGTATTTTATTTTTGCTCCCTAGCAAATTAATGAGAAATAATTTGAGATGGTTTTACATTTATGATTTCATATTTATTTTTGTGATATATGAATGCATAGTTCGTAGATTCTATCCAGTAATTGACTCGGTGCGTGCTGTACGGAAGATCAGGTCATAGGTTCTGACAAATTATACAGGTAGGCTTACAATCGCAGTGGACCCGGACATTCTATTGGTACGATTGTAGTACATCGTTATAGTAGTTGGTCTTGGCTAGGTCGAACGGTCGAATTCAGATTTTGGAAATTCGATGTTCGAGCTCGATGTGTTAGTACACTTGGAGTGTATTGAGCGGGATCAA
>JAOTRH010221155.1:0-10518 GCA_034768845.1 Heliamphora exappendiculata
CTTTAAAACATAAACCTAATGATCAACTACAAGAGACATATATAAATAAAGAGATATAAATGTATGTTTCTTTACAAGTATCCATGAATTACCAATAATATTACAAATTTCATAATACTAAATACATTACTTAAAATTACAAATGATAAACATCTTTCGTTCTTTTTTTACTTTAATCTCTCATCAAACTTCATGTCGTGTCTATTCCTTCCTCTTTAAACCTGTAAAATATTTGAAGCAACCTGTTACGCCCCAAAACACCAGGGTCACGTGAAAGCCCACCAAAATATCCATTTTAGAAATAAAATAGGTTTTATAGTTAGGAATCAAAATACAACATTAGGATAAAAGATTTTTCAAGTTCAGCTCTCATAAACGATAAACATGCATTCTCATATATGAATAAGTACATCGCCAAAAAGCGTACAAAACTAGCCTTCACAGGCTTCACATGTGAAAGTACATGTCTCAAAAAGGAAAAACTACAGCAAGTCTTCCATCACCTCTGCAACTAGGTCAACTCCACGTGCTCACCTAAAAATTATTTTACAGCAAAAATCCCACACCGTGAGCCAAAGCCCAATAGAAAATAGACTGTAAAGCTGAAATAAAAGTCATGCAATCATAGGTGGGAGCTAGCTCGACCACAAAAGCCAAACAGGTTTTTCTCTAAAAAATCACACGTTTTCATCCTTCAAAACTATGCATATAATCCTAACAGATATCATGCCACAGTTAAGGGAAAGTAGTAAAACACAACAATTTGGACTCTGGACACGCAGCCGAGGAGACACAATAAATGTAATCCTATATACCGACTCTGCCACACCGACAAAGGTAGCAACTATAGACTCTCATCCATTACCCTAGACCCACAGGCTTAGTAATGACAATTTTTATATGGAGTCACGATAATGAAGCCATTAACGGAGCTAACCGAACCACTCAATTTACGAGAACTAGCCCAAAGGTACAGAGCAACTACTGCTTAATTTATGGGACCTGAGCCCGAGGGTACAAAGCACCCACGCACACTCAATTTACGGGGACTAACCCAAAGGTAAAAAGCACCTACGCTGCGCAGGTTTTCGGACTTGCATCGAGGAGCAATGGAAGCCCAACTCAACCGAACCCATTGTCACGGTACATCTATGGATAAACATTTCAAAACCAACCCACAAATAGATATACAACACATGTATATAAGGAGATCCAATCCATAAACCATGGAGATCAAACAAAACATGTAAAAACATATTTTCTCCCAAAACGTTTTAAAAGTTGAAACTCAACCCCAAGGGTTAACTCCAAACCTCCAATAAAACACATTTTCACAATTTTCAGAAAACTCCTCATTTTCAAATCTCATTTCTTTTGAAAACTACGGGCAAACATCCCATTCTAGGACCCCACGAGCTCATAGAACTCATCCCAATCTCAAAACACTTTTTCTCACACAAAGGAAGAAAAGGGTCAACACCAACAGAAAAGGTGTCGACACAAGCATCGGAAGTGTCGACACAAACAGAAAATGTGTCAACACTAACAGCAGAGGTGTCGACACAAAAGAACCAAGAGTTTAGGCAACATATGCAGAGAGCAAAAGTGTCGACACCAGTAGAAATGTGTCGACACCAGCGACAAAAAGTGTCGACACCAACAAAAATTGTGTCGACACAAACAATAACAGAATACTCAACTCCAACAAAAGGAAAATTGTGTCGACACAAACAGAAAATGGTGTCGACACAAAACCTAAAATTCTCAAATTTCAGAATAACCTACAGGCGATGGTGAAAAATAAACCCAAGCTACTGGAATAACTTCTTAACTCCAAATTAAACCAACCAAACACTCCCTTAACAACCCACGGGCATACACAAACCCAAAACAACAAAGGTACACCGAAAGGAAAGCCTCAAAATCCATTTCCTCCAACTGAAATCCACGCAAAAGCGATTTTGAACCAAAATTCAACTTTTGAAATATAAATTACTTTTCATGCATTTTTAAATAGTAGAAACACGTATAATTACACGCAGTACCCTATAACAGTTATACAGTCTAGGATCCTACCTCGGTGAGTTAAAAACTCGATGCCTTGATCCACGTGCAAAATTGAGCTTCACTGGAATGAAATTCCGTTCGAATGGATGCGTAGACCGCGATGCCAATACTAAGGATCAGTAGTTGGTTTGTCAAAAATCAAGCCTCGGGCCCCGAGAAGTTAGAGCGAAGGTAGAGATTTTGGTTTGAGAAAAAGAAACTTAGTCTCCAAGTTTTTCAAAATATCTCCACAAATATCTAAAGGCTAGATATTTATAGGCCAAGAAAAAAATATCGTTTTTGAAAATATCTTTTTTTTTAAAATTTTAAATTTTGCACAGAAACTCCCTACAACTCCGGGAACCAACCCCGCATGCTTAATTCAACTCAAACATGCATTAAGATGAACAAATCATACACCGCATAAATATATATGCAAAAACACGTCAAACATATATAAGTCCCAAAAAGAGACGGGTCCGGGTCTCACAACTCTCCCCCCTTAAGGAATTTTGCCTCCGAAATTCAGTACAAGGTCACAAAGGAAAAAGCTCCGGATATCTAACACGCATCCCCGACTCCAGCTCCCATGTCACTTCTTCAACCCCATGATGAAGCCACAAGACCTTATCATAAGCAATTGCTCTCCCTCGCAACACTTGCTCCTTTGTATCAAGAATCGTCATCGAACGCTCCCATAAGTGGCATTCTCATCAATCCGTAGCTCTGCCCAATCTAACACATGTGAAGGATCAGGATCGTACCTCCGAAGCATAGAAACGTGGAACACATTATGCACAGATGCTAACTGAGGTGGCAAAAGTAAATGGTAAGTAACCTCCCCAACCCTGTCAAGAATCTCAAAAGGCCCAATGAAGTGCGGTGATAGCTTTCTGCTACGACCAAACCTCTACGAGGTGAGACCTTCAGGAACACGTGATCCCCTACTACAAACTCCAAAGGTCTTCTCCTCTAATCTGCATAATTCTTATGACGGCTCTGAGCTGTCTGAAGACGCTGGCGAATCACTGCGATCTTCTCCGTCATCTCCCGCACCAAGTTGAGTCCCAAGACTGTGGTCTTTCCCACGTTTATCCAACATACTGGTGACCTATACAGTCTACCATACAGAGCCTCATACGGTGCCATCCCAATACTAGACCGATAGGTGTTGTTGTATGCAAACTCTACTAACGGTAGATGATCTTCCCAAGAACCTTTCAAATCAAGGACACAGGCCCTCAACATATCCTCCAAAATCTGTATAGTCCTCTCAGACTGGCCATCTTTCTGGGCTGAAAAGCAGTACTGAACATCAAGTTCGTCCCCCAAGCCTCCTGAAGACTCTGCTAAAAGCGCGATGTGAAGCGCAGGTCTTGGTCAGAAATAATAAACACTGGCACTCCATGCAAGCGGACTATCTCTCTAACATATAATCTACTCAGTCGGTCCACTGAGTCCTTCATGCGAATGGGAAGAAAGTGTGCAGACTTCGTCAACTTATCAACCACGACCCAAACGGCGTCATGTCCCCTAGGTGAGTGAGGAAGTCTTGACACAAAGTCCATCGTAATGTTCTCCCACTTCTACTCAGATATCGGTAATGATTGTAACAATCCTCTCGATTTCTAGTGCTCCACCTTTACCTTCTGACAGGTAAGGCACCGTGAAACAAACTAAAGTACGTCCTTCTTCATTCCTGTCCAATAGAACTGACGACGTAAATCGTGATACATCTTCGTGCTTCCATGATGTACTGCAAGGCTTGAATGATGACACTTATGTAGTAGATAAGCTCGGCATAACTCTGGCACAAGCAACCTTCTGGCCAATTTCAGACTCTAGTCTAAACCCACAACCCATCTTACTGTATCCTCTCCGCTAGCGACACAATCTCATATCATCTGAGCTTCCTGATCCGTCTATTGAACCTCTAACACTCATGAAATCAATGCTGGCCGTGAAACTACTGAAAATAAGGTGGCCCCCGTCGCTGTATCCCCAAGGCACAAATCAAACTCCCCAATCTCTTTAAGCCTGTCCCAATCTCGTATAGCAACAGAAGCTAACGACCCATGAGATCTCCTGCTGAGAGCATCAGCTACAACGTTGGCCTTCCCTGCATGATAGTGTAAGTCAAAATCATAATCCTCCAACAATTCCATCCATCGTCGTTGGCGCAAGTACAGGTCCTTCTGCGAAAATAAGTATTTTAATCTCTTGTGATTGGAGAAAATCTCAAAGTGCTCAGCATAAAGATAGTGACGCCATGTCTTCAAGGCAAAGACCACGGCAGCCAACTCCAAATTGTGTGTCGGGTAGTTCTTCTCATGTGTCTTCAATTGCTAAGAACCATAGGCTATAACCTTCCCTTCCTGCATCAAGACACATACCAAATCGTCATGTGATGCATCACAATACACTGTATATCCCAAGCCTCGCTCTGGGATAATCAACACTGGTGCGCTAGTCAATCTCGTCTTCAGCTCATGGAATGCCGACTCATAGGACTCACTCCAAACAAACACAACTTCCTTTCGCGTCAGACGCGTCATCGGTGCAGCAAGTCTTGCAAAGTCCTTCATGAACCGCCGATAATAACTTGCTAAACCCAGAAAACTGTGAATCTCAAAGACATTCTTCAATCGCTCCCAATCTGTCATAGCATCTGTCTTCAATGAATCCACATCTACCCCGTCTGTCAACAGTACATGTCCCAAAAACCTCACCTCAGACATCCAGAACTTACACTTTTCAAACTTTGCATACTAGCGATACTCTCTCAAAGTCTGCAGAATAATACGCAGATGGTCCTCGTGCGCCTCCCAAGTAGGTGAATAGATGAGAATGTCATCCACAAACACTACCAAAAAACTGTCTAAGTATGGATGAAAAATTCGGTTCATCAAACCCATAAATGTAGCAGGAGCGTTCGTTGGACCGAACGGCATGACCAGAAACTCATAGTGACCATAGCGAGTCCGAAAGGAAATTTTTACTATGTCCTCGTCCCTAATCCGCAACTGGTGGTATCCTGATCTCAAGTCTATCTTTGAAAAGCAGCTCGACCCCTTCAACTGATCAAATAAATCATCTATCCTCGACATATGATACTTGTTCTTCACTGTCACCTGATTCAGCTTCCGGTAGTCGATGCGCAAACGTAAGGATCCGTCCTTCTTTTTGGCAAAAAGAGCAGGAGCTCCCCATAGTAAAATACTCGGGCGTATGAACCCCTATCAAGCAACTCCTGTAGTTGTACCTTGAGTTCACGCAGCTCAACGGGTGAAAATCGATAAGACATCATAGATATGGGAGCAGCTCCTGGAATCAACTCAATAGAGAACTCTACCTCACGGCTTGGTGGCAACTCATACAGATCGTCAAGGAAGACATCTGGATAGTCGTAGACCACCGGAGGTAACTCTCCTCGAGTCCCAATCCTCTCATCCAGTACGAGAGATGCAAAAAGGAAACCCAGGTTGCCCTGGTTCTGTGCAACACTGGGTAAAGACATCAAACCTTCATCCCGATCACCCACAAAGCAAAAATAATCTCCCACTGGTGTACAAATCGCCACCCTCTGTTGATCACAATCGATAAAGGCATGATAGGTGGTCAGCCAATCCATCCCTAGGATGACATCGAATGCGGTCATGTCTAAAATAATAACACCAAACTCTAAATAACGACCGGCGACCTCTAACACACAGGATCTACAGACAAGACTCAACGTCACACTCCCACCGACTAGAGTCTCCACACTCAAAGTACTACCCAACCAGTCCATTTCTAACCCTAAAGTACTGCAAAAGCAGATGATATAAACAAATGTGATGCTCCCGTGTCGATAAGAACATTGGCCCATGATCTAAAGACTAGAAGGGTACCTCTGATCATGGAGGTGGTAGCAGCAGCATCGGGCACGACCGGTGCTCTGGATGAATGGGGATCTACTAGAACATAAGCTCTGGCATGTCCGCTATGGCCCTAAACTGTAGACTGTCTGCCGGACTACACTGAAGCACCCCCTTCTACAAATCTGGATGGCTGACGTCCCTGAGCAGATGGAGTAACAGAAGCTCCAGCTGTGCTCCCCCGTCTGGGGCAATCCCTGCGGATGTGCCCAAACTGGCCCCACTCAAAACATACCACTGGCCCTCTTCCTTGAGCCTGCAATTGCGAATGAATTGACGTCGGACTACAGCACTGTACCGCACGATGTCCACGCCGCTGGCATCTAAAACAAACAGACTCCCTCCTCTGCTCTGACCTTCCCATTGAAGCCACGAGTGGCACGGATGCAGAAGACTGTGGCAGATACGACCCCACTAGATGTGAACTTTGACTAGATGTCCATCGACGCTTATTCTCCTTGCGCCCCTGAGACTGTGCACGTTCCCCTCCTTGCTGACCCCGATTGTCCCTATCTCTGCGCGTCTCATTCAGAGTGTCCTCTACTTTCATGGCCATCTGTACCAACTCTGTGAAGACCTGCATCTGGAATGCCACCACCCTATCTCTGATAGTGGGCCTCAAACCCCTCTCGAATCGCTTTGCACAAAACTTGTTAGTAGGTATGATCTCCTGTGCAAACTGAGACAGATTGGTGAATTAGGCCTCATACTCTACCACTGACATCATCCCCTAAGTTAAAAATAGAAAATCCTCTCTATAGCTTTCCCTCAATGTCGCTAGAAAGTATTTCTCCAGAAATACCTTCGTGAATGCCTCCCAAGTGCCAGTAACTGTAGTCTTGGTGAACTTCCACCACATGTGCGCACTCCCCCGCAGCTGGAAGGCAGCAAAAGTAACCCTTAGATCGTCTTCCTCAATCTAAAGTGTGTCCATGATCCTGGTGACCAGCTCTAGCCATTCAGTGGCAACAGTGGGGTTGGGATCCCCAGAAAAGGTAGGAGGGTCCAAATGGCAGAACTCACGCATTGCGACCGTCACCCTCAATTCAGGTATACCCTCCCTGCCCCTAGCGGCCTCAGCTAGTTGCCAGATGGAGGCGACCATCTCACACAATAGATCTCTCTCAGCAACAGGTCCTTACGGTGCATTAGCATCCCCAACATCTGGGACTGGAACGTCCCTTCAGCCAGAACCACGGCCATGGGCACGGCCTCGTCCACCCCGCGTAGACATAACTCTATACGAAAGCAACATAACAGGGTAAGCATCCTATAACATGTTATAGCTAATGTAAAAGACATATAAGCATGCTAACACATAGCCACTTAATATCATGTCATCACATCTCACATACCAAGGAGAACCAACAAGAAAGACTCGTCACTCTGAACAACCTACTTAGATTCCTAGCCATAAATCACGTCCGCGGAACGCGTCTTTAACATGGCTCCCAAGTATGTTAACCCAAACGCCCGAAGGAAAGACTAATCGATCCCAAGATTCAACATCCATACCCACATAAACAAGCTATCATGCGTATGTTAATAGAAGCTAAAACACGGGCAATCAAGCATATGCACATCCTCACAAAGTGATGTACCCTTCTTCCCATGACTCTTAGGTATTCGAACCCAGAACTTTGATATCAAGTTGTCACGCCCCAAACACTAGGGTCACGCGAAAGCCCACCAAAATACCCATTTTAGAAATAAAATAGGTTTTATAGTTGGAAATCAAAATACAACATTAGAATAAAAGATCTTCTAAGTTTAGCTCTCATAAACGATAAACATGCATTCTCATACATGAATAAGTATATCGCTAAAAGGCGTACAAAACTAGCCTTCATAGGCATCACATGTAAAAGTTCATGTCACAAAAAGAAAAAATTACAGCAAGTCTTTCATCACCTCTGCAACTAGGCCAACTCCACGTGCTAACCTGAAAAAAGTTTTACAGCGAAAATCCCCCACCGTGAGCTGAAGCCCAATAAAAAATATACTGTAAATCTGAAATACAGGTCATGTAATCATATGGTGGGAGCTAACTCGACCACAAAATCCAAACAGGTTTTTCTCTCAAAAACCACACATTTTCATCCTTGAAAACTATGCTTATAATCTTGACAGATATCATGCAACAGTTAAGGAAAAGCAGTAAAACACAACATTCTCGACTCGGGACACGCAGCTGAGCAGACACAATAAATGTAATCCTATGTACCGACTCTACCACACCGACAAAGGTAACAACTATAGACTCTCTTCCATTACCCTAGACCCACAGGCTTAGTAATGACAAGTTTTATACGGAGTCACGACAACGACGCCATTAACGGAGGCAACCAAACCACTCAATTTACAGGAACTAGTCCAAATGTACAGAGCACCTACTGCTTAATTTATGGGACCTGAGTCCGAGGGTACGAAGCACCCACACACACTCAATTTACGGGGACTAACCCAAAGGTACAGAGCACCTACGCTGCGTACGTTTCCGAACTTGCACCAATGAACAATGGAATCCCAACTCAATCGAACCCACTGTCACGGTACATCTATGAATAAAACATTTCAAAACCAACCCACAAACAGATATACAACACATGTATATAAGGAGATCCAATCCATGAACCATGGAGATCAAACAAAACATGTAAAAACATATTTTCACCCAAAAACGTTTTAATAGTTGAGACTCAACCCCAATGGTTAGCTCCAAACCTCCAATAAAACACATTTTCACAACTTTCATAAATCTTCTCGTTTTCAAACCTCATTTCTTTTGAAAATTACGGGCAAACATCCCATTCTAGGACCCCACGGGCTCATAGAACTCATCTAAATCTCAAAACTCTTCTTCTCACGCAAAGGAAGAAAAGGGTCAACACCAACAGAAAAGGTGTCGACACAAACATCGAAGGTATCGACACAAATAGAAAAAGTGTCAACACCTACAGCAGAGGTGTCGACAGAAAAGAACCGAGAGTTTAGGCAACATATGCAGAGAGAAAAAGTGTCGACACCAGCGAAAAAAAGTGTCGACACCAACAAAAATTGTGTCGACACAAACAATAACAGAATACTCAACTCCAATAGTAGGAAAATTGTGTCGACACAAACAAAAAATGGTGTCGACACAAAACCCAAAATTCTCAAATTTCAGAATAAGCTACAGGCGATGGTAAAAAATAAACCCAAGCTATTGGAATAACTTCTCAACTCCAAATTAAACCAACCAAACACTCTCTTAACAATCCACGGGCATACACAAACCCAAAACAACAAAGGTACACCGAAAGGAAAGCCTCAAAACCCTTTTCCTCCAACTAAAATCCACGCAAAAGCGATTTTGAACCAAAATTCAACATTTGAAATATAAATCACTTTTCATGCATTTTTAAATGGTAGAAACATGTGTAATTACATGTTGTACCCTCTAACAGTTATACAGTGTAGGATCCTACCTCGGTGAGTTAAAAACTCAACGCCTCGATCCACGTGCAAAATCGAGCTTCACTGGAGTGAAATTCCATTCAGATGGATGCGTAGACCGCGATGCCAATACTATGGATCAGCAGTTGGTTTGTCAAAAATCAAACCCCGGGCCCTCGAGAAGTTAGGGAGAAGGTAGAAGTTTTGGTTTGAGAAAAAGAAACTTAGTCTCCATGTTTTTCAAAATATCTCCACAAATATCTAAAGGCTAGATATTTATAGGCCAAGAAAAAAATATCTTTTTTGAAAATATATATATATTTTTTTTAAAATTCGCATAGAAACTCCCTACAACCTCGGAAACCAACCCCGCATGCTTAATTCAACTCAAATATGCATCAAAACGAATAAATCATACACCGCAGAAATATATATGCAAAAACACATCAAACATATATAAGTCTCAAAAAGATACGGGTCCAGGTCTCACACAACCAACGTGAGTCGGAGCTCATAGGATAAAGACTAACAAAGATATAATGCATGATATGTGAGGTGTGAATGACATGCTATTATGCAATCACATTCAAATTATTGTTTCCACTATTGAATGAAATTCTACGCTCACCCACCTTAAATGTTGTTACATTTTCTTATTTCTTTTGTTCTATTCCAGTCATCTTATATTCTTCCAAATTATCTTTATTCCCTTTTTGATTTCCATTATCTTTGGTTCCTTATCCATCATTTAGACTTGACATATCTTTTCTAAAAAAATTGTTCATTCCTCTTTCTAATTTCTCATTCTTATTCTCATATTTCATTTACATTTTCTTAATCATTTCATCTTTAATATCTTTTCATCTTGTCTTACTTTTCATTATCACATTCTTATTCACTACGATTCCATTATAGATTATTAACTTACGCATATTCTTCTTTGAGCCTTTAACTTTCTTCTTTCAACTTCATTATTTCATCATTTTTATCCATTGTCGTTTCATTTTATAAATTTGTTACCAAACCAATATTAATTTTCTTACCCATTATACAATCATTAATTTTCTTTTCCATTCTTCAGTTCTTTAACCACATTTCACTTTCATATCAATAAACCAAA
>JAOTRH010221166.1:0-10518 GCA_034768845.1 Heliamphora exappendiculata
TAAACTAATAACTAAGTATAAACTTATAATAAACTAATAACAAACAATAAACCATAAAATTACAAATTAATCAACTAATATCAAACTATAAACTTAAAAATTAAGTAATTAAAAAACTAATAAAATTATAACTTTATAATAAACTATAAATTTATTTAAAAAAATATCAACTAATAAATAATTTATAATAAATTATAAAGTATAAATTTAATAATCTATAGTCTTATACAACAAATCAATAACTCAAAAAATAAAACAAAAAAATTAAAATAATAAAAAGCCCGAAAAAACCCGTAAAGGCCTGCAAAAAGCTCGGCCCGTGGCCTTGTCGGTGGCCCGAGCCCGAGCCTGAAACCCAAGCCCGAGTACTAAGCCCGCGCCCTATACCTCTTGGGCTTAGATCGACTTCTCCCCAAAAAGTTCAGCCCGATTCAACCGAGCTTTTACGAGGGCTCGCTAGGACCGAACTTAGCTTGCTCAAGCTAAGTCGGGCCAAAATTACAAGCAAAAGTGTATTATTTTGAAAGATATTTTTATACTTTACTAAATAAAAACAAAAATAGACCGTACATGCCTATTTGGATAAAAGTAGTGTAAAAATTTCTCTTACAAAAGTTATAAATATTATTTATATGATTATAATAAATAAAAATATGCTATCCACATTAATTATTCATCACGATCTTTTACTTATCAATCAAAGTTGGAACAATACTATCACACATAAAATATTTTTTATCATATAATTTGATAAAAATATTATATAAATAATATTACATAATATTCTAAAAATATCAAATAATTACTCAAAGCCCACTACTTTCGTAAATAATATATTTTTGTACAAATAACTATAAAATTTTTACTTATCATTCACTGCTAATGGAAGATGGATGGCATAAATCCATATATAAAACCCTAGTATGAAACCATGTCCGTGACATACATGATTCTGCATGTCATTGTGATGCATTAGAGAGAGAGAGAGAGAGAGAGTATTAGAGAGAGATGGGTACCTTCTTCTTCATCACAGCTCTCTTGCTTACAGTCTGCTCGGCCGTGAACTCTTGCCCACCGTCAGACCGGGCGGCTTTAATGGCCTTCAAGGTAGCCCTACACGAGCCCTACCTGGGAATTTTCAACTCCTGGACCGGCGCCGACTGTTGCCACAACTGGTACGGCGTGAGCTGCGACACCACGAACCGCCGGGTCGCCGACGTCAACCTCCGCGGCGAGTCCGAAGACCCCATCTTCGAGAAAGCTAACCGAACCGGGTTCATGACCGGTTATATCTCGCCATTCATCTGTCGACTGAACCGGCTCTCGAGTCTCATCGTCGCTGACTGGAAGGGGATTTCCGGCGCTGTCCCTCCCTGCATTTCCCGCCTTCCCTTCCTTCGAATCCTCGACCTGATCGGGAACAAAATATCAGGCGAAATCCCGGTTGATATCGGGAGACTGAGTCGACTCACTGTGTTGAACATTGCTGATAACAATATCTCCGGAATTATCCCCCGGTCGATAACGAATCTCTCGTCGTTGACGCATTTGGATCTCCGAAGCAACCGGATCTCCGGAACGATTCCGCGTGACTTCGGCAAGCTCAGAATGCTCAGCCGCGCATTGCTGAGTCGGAATCAACTTACCGGACCAATTCCTAACTCGGTATCGTATATTTATCGGCTCTCCGATCTGGATCTTTCCTTCAACCAAATCTCGGGATCAATACCTGAAACGATCGGGAAAATGGCGGTTCTTTCTACGCTGAATCTCGACAGTAACCGAATCTCTGGGACCTTACCGCCGACATTAATAAACTCCGGCGTCAGTATATTGAATCTCAGCCGAAACGCGATCGAAGGCGAAATTCCGGACGTTTTCGGGCCGAGATCGTACTTCACGGCGATGGATTTGTCTTATAATCGGCTGAGAGGTCGGATTCCCGAATCGATAACGACGGCGATGTTCGTCGGTCACCTTGATCTGAGCCACAACCACCTCTGCGGACCGATTCCGGCCGGATCGCCGTTCGATCATCTCGAAGCGTCGTCGTTCGTTTTCAACGATTGTCTCTGTGGGAAACCGCTTCGACCTTGTTTGAATTAACGATTCGGCGGCGAAGTTTTAACTGATTGTTCGGTTTATACGTGTATTATGAAATACAACAAAAGTTGTGTTTGGTAGTTAAAGAAAAAAGGAGGAAGAAAAGGAAAATAATTTCTTTCCCTTTAACTATTTGTTTTTCAGTTGGGGAGAAAATCTCAAGAAAAATTACTAGAAAAATTAAGAAAAAATAAACTAGTGTGTTTTATCATTTTTCCTTTTTTTTTGGAAGAATTTTTTCTTTTTTAACTTTCTTTTCTCCTAAGTTGCAAAATAATCACATAAAAAAACACTAGTTTTCTTAAAATTCATCGCTCTACTTTTTGTACCGTTCATTTTATTTTTTTGCAAATTTCAAACCCATCCTAAATTGGTCAAACTCAAATTTGTTAATGTTTATGGTTTTTTGTATTTTGGTTTACTTTTGTAAGAAAAATGATCTTAAAATTGTAGTAAATAGTTTTGCATATATTTACTCAAATGTATCTTTGCAGGAATGAATAAATCTCAAAACCATAATCTGTTCATACATGCATTACATTAATTGAACATTAATGAAAAGAACAAACAAACTAGAGAAGAACAAATACTGGGCTCAGGCCCAATTCAATTTAGTATGATAAAAATGAATTCAAGATGTATGGGCCAGAACTAGCTAGGCCCAGTTATGCAAAATGCCCGAACTTGATTCAACAAACGAGAGGGCCCAAAGATCACTCCCGTCAACAATTAGACTCCCCTGACTTAGTCGCTATTTGGCTACGAATTAGCCCGAGTTTTGGAGACTTAATTCCTTATCTCCGAACTGATGTAACGCGCTAGTAAAATGGAATCTCCAAAAGAGAATAATGAAATATTTCTAATTTTAAGAGATAAAAGAAAGAAACAAATTGATTTTGAGTTAAATCGAAAAGAGAAAACAACACTTGTACAAGAAAACACACACCTAAGGGGAGAGGTATGTGAAATTGTGCTCGACTTCTCCCTTAAAAGATTAACAGTAATTCTGACTTGATTATTGAAATATTTTTCGGTCAAATTTCAGTCGAAGAGTGCTTATGTAGTTCTTATTTTGTAGAATCAAGCCCACAAACCAAAAAAGTAGACGTTAGTTCAGAGACCCCCAAGAGAAGTTCAATTCCAATCTCGTGTTATCAAGGGTCAAAGGGTTGACTTGATTGTACTCTTCTTTTTTTACCTCTTTTTGTCTTTATTTACAAAACAATCACATAAAAAAATACTAGTGGAGGGGATTAATTTTCTTAATAAAAATAAAATTATATCTTCTTAAAGATATAAAAACGTATCTTTAAATATAGAGATAAAAACTCTCTAAATAGATAAAACAACATCAAAAGATGTGATATGAATAGATTTTCTATTAAAAAGATAATTACAAAAGATAATTAGAATTCTTTATGAAAAAAAGACTCTTACTGTTAGTCTAAGGATTTTTTATTTAGATTTTAATGATTTTTCATAATTTATTTTTTAAGAATAAATTGATTTAAAAGAACAATTTTTAGTATTTTTAAAAAGTAGTGTTAACACAAAATGACAAATGAGTTGATAATTTTAGCCATATGAAATGGCGCATCTCTCAAATGAATTAACACTTAAGCATTCTTGAATGAAAATCTTTTGTATTGACCATAATTGATAATTGAGTCAACACATTTGAACAAATAAGTTGACATCCTAACATGTTTATTGAAGATGTTTCAGGTATTAAACTTTAAGTCGACACAAATGAATTTTGAGTCGACACAAAAGAACCAAAACTCTCTGTACTCAAAAAGAGTCTACACAAACTAAGTTTGAGTCAACATAAAGTGTTTTTTCACTTTAATTATCCAAAACTTTGAGTCGACACGAACTGTAAATGAGTCGACACAAAAATACCAAGGTCACCTGCATATTTTGTGAGTCGATACAAATTGAAGAAGAGTTGATACAAATATACCGAACCCGCCTGAAAAAATTTTGAGTCCACATCAAAGACAAATTAAGTCAACACAAAATTTTTGAGGGTTTTTGCACTTTTTAGTGTCGACACCAAAAGCAAAATGAGTCGACACAAAAAGGCCCTCCCGAAAACCTGAAGAACAAAATGAGTAGACACTAAATCCATTCATGTCGATACCGTTGTGTTTGTGAGAAAAATGCAAAAATTGTGTCGACACCAACGAAAATCAAAGTCAACCCAAATACTTGAAAAACTATGTCTTAGACATTTTGTGTCGACCCAAAACCCATTTTGGTCGACACCTGCAAAGAAATTCAAAAACACTGCAGAGTTCAACGGTTAGATTTTTTGCATTAAATGCTCCCACCTACCTCCAACAGTCATGAAACCTCAAAAGTATATATAAGGAGTTATTCCTCAGCATCTAATAGATCTAGAGACATATATTCACTATTGTATTACTTGATTCAAAGTCAAAACTCTCCAAACTCTCATTTATTGTTCATAGCTCCAACTCTTGTATCTCATCTCTTTACTTCTTATTTATTTTCAATTATTTCTGTAAAGAGAGTAAGTTATACTCATTAAAACATCCCATTTATTGTATTCAATGGTAAATCACCCTTTATCATTTGAGTGAGTGGATAAATCTCATCAAAGAAGAACTCAAGAGATTAGAAGAGAAATAGGAGCCTAGTTTTCGTTGGATCGTCTTGCAGTTGTAAAAGGTTTTGAATGCACCCGTAAGTATTCTACGTTAGTGAAATTTTCAATGGGAGTCTTGAGAAGTGGATGTAGACTTAGAAGAAATCGAACCACTATAAATCTCAATGTCTGGTTCATTTTCTCTATCCTTATCCTCTTTAATATTTGCATTACTTTATTCTCTGTTTATACTTGCTATATTTGTTTGAAATATTAAAAAAAATTTAAGAAGATTTTAAAATTGTTATTATCTTTTTAAGACCCAATTCACCTCTCTCTTGAATTGCTTGATACTAACACTTAACCTATAAATAAGAACTGAACCATACGAATAAAAGTACGCAATCATATGTCTATAAAATTATCATAATATTCTTCACCATGATTATGGTTGACTTAAGCATCAGAGTGCCTCCGGCTGCTCAACACCAGTCAGGACGCTAACGATACTCACTTTTTGTAGAATTTTAGAGTTTTCGGATGCTCAATTCATTTTCTTTGTTAGAAATATTCATCATTACATAGAGGTACGATTTTTATACCCCTATAATTTGACGCCATCTATAAGAATGATAAACTCTAAACAAAGAAGTCGATCCCACGAATGAATTCGTCAAGATTCCTGCATCAATGTAGTGATGGAAAGAAAAGCCAAGATCTATGATTTTTCAATAATATGTTTAATACAACAAACATTACCAATTCAATTCAACCACCCCAGTGACTATACGTGGGTCTGTAAACACATGGACAATTTTATCTTTATTTGCCATCAATTACACAAGGCCGGGGCATTCTTCCAATGTCATACTCCTTATGTGAAGACAATGCAATCAGTGGTAACCAAGTCAATCACGAAAAAGTTTCTACAATTTTAATTGGTGAATACCACCTCAAAGAAATTCAAGCTGGGGCTCCCTCTCTCAAGTCAAGGGAGATATGGGTAAAAGCCACACAAAGTTAAGCTAAACTCCCCCTCTCTCATGATATATATATATATATATGTATGTATTTGTGTATGTGTATATATATTGTATTATGTTGCTAGATTAAAAAAAAAAAGAAGCAAAAGGGCAAGATCCTAAACTCTAGAGCTTCGTTCTTTTTGAAGAAGTAAACAGACAACAAATAAATAAAAAAAGAATAATAATAAAGACAAAGCTTGAAAATATGATTTTCTCTCTCAAAGAAACCATGGTAGCAGGTGGGTACCCCCTCTCAAACCAAATCTGGAAGTAAACTCTCAGAAAAATGAAAAGAACACTTTTTGAGATTTTTGATTACCCTGTTGTGGCACAGAACCGAACATCATGCTTGGGGATTTTATTCTCTCTCTAAAAGCCATCAAGGTTTCTACCTCCCTCAATTATATATATATATATATATACGGGTTGATTTCTTTGTTTAAAAGAAATCCAAACAAAAGATTATGAATATGTTGGTATTGAAACCCCAAACCCAGATAAATCTCTCTATCAAAAAAAAAGAAAAAAAAGCGAAACAAAAAGAAAATGAAAGAAATCCTTAAGAAGAGGAGGTAAACACAGATCTGAGGCATGACTATGGGCTCAGTAATCCGGCGACTAGTCTTGTGCCTCAAAACAACTCTGAGTACCTCAAAACCACTTAACACAGCTCACAGTTTAAATAAAACCAATATGGTTTCTGAGCTCTATATAGTACAATACAGCTAGGTTGATTGACACAACCCATGCTTTAACCCACAACTTTAGACCAAAACTTTAGCCTGCAGTTTTTAATAAAGGCATTATGGAATTCTTGACTTTTGATAAAAAAAAAAAAATTATTTGAATTTCTCTCGCTTCCTATTTGGATGTTAAAAAAAAACAGGTCTAAGAAAAAGGGGCCATGTAGACTAAAAAAAAAGAAAAAGAAGGGGGTTGGCTTATATCAGACAATACCCTAAGAAAAAACAAAAAGTTCATTAAAGGGTTCTATTTGTAGAAGCTATCTCAAGATCTTCCTCCAACACTTTTTCTGTGTGCATATACATATACTCACATGATAATAATATATGTGAATTTCAAAAGCACGATAGTGGATATCATCAGATCTATGCAGGTCAAGCCGAAGACACAGTTTGAAATTCCAATATCATCGTGCCATGCAAATCAGACCATGGAAAAGACCAGCGACTCCTCTCTCTTGGAGCTCGGCAAAAGTTCCCGACCATGGCATTCTTTCACCGAGCTCAGCAAAGCACTCAACCATGGTTTCTCTCTGAAGCTCAGCAAAGCTGTGATGCTATTCGCTCTATTATTTACTCTGTTCGGCACCTAGTTCAGCGTCATCGGAGCTCAGCGAAGATGGGGGAAATTTTTGACTAGGCCGGTATCTCGGGGTTTATGGCTTCTCTTGGTGCTCGGCACTCAAATCTCAGTTCGATTGGAGCAAAGCCATTTTTTATCGTTAAAGCTCGGCACCTCCATAGCTCGAGCAAAGTGGGTCTGAAAGTTTTTCTCTCCCTAAAGTGCAATTTAATTTTTTAAAGTGGCAACTGGAGCTTGGCAACCCAGCGGAGCCCGCCTTCTCTCCCTGATCAGCTCGACCGTGCATGAAGGCCGACAACCCAGCTTGGCTCACGGAAGAGCTCGGCTCCAAGAAATCTCAACTCGGCTCATCCCAGCTCGGCTCATAATTTGCTGATATGATCAGCAAAGGTCAGATACCACCAACTAGGGCTTGCTTCAACAGTTCAACTTGATATTAGGGTTTTAAAGCTCGGTGCGTAGCGCTTAGGAGAAAGAATTCATAGAGAGGGCACGAAAAGAGGCCACATCTGGCGTCATTGGCGTCATTGTCGCTTATAAGCAAAATTGAGGGTAACGCCAATGCCCCAAAATTGGTCAGCCCTTCTTTATTGCTCGGTATCTCAGTAACTTATCACTCGGCAAAGTCCCGCAGTTCGAATGGTAATCATCCTAACACATTTAAAGATTTCCTCAAATCTGACACCTACTTCAAAGCTTCAAAAATCAATCAAATGACTCTCTGTGTGCTCTGTAAGCATGGATGAAAATTCCCTTTCTTCTGAAAATGGGATGCTGGATATCAGGCGTACATTAATGATGATTTTTGTTGAACTGCCACAACATTTTTGAAATGTTTCCTGGAGTATTTGTGTGGGGAATATTGGAGTAGTGCTGGCATTGAAAGTGGTTATGCAAAATACAGAGTTGCTATACGGTGGTGCAATTGGAAGCTTTGCTAGGAAAAGAAGGTTCTCATAAAATTTTAGGCCAAACGGAGCAGAAGAAAACCCACTAGCCAGCTCGGACCCCAATACATTAAAGCCCGAGCTGAAGGGGGAAAAGGTCAGGAAGCATTAAACAACATTTTTGGAAGAAATGATACCACTGATTCAGACTCGGTCCTCTTGGCGACTATAAGACCAACAGCAGGAAAGCTTTACCTCAAATTAGGCATCAAAAATCCTAGCTCAAGCTAGGCCCCAAAGCCCTAACTCAAGTTCGGCACCAAAAATCTTAACTCAAGACTAAGCACCAAAGTTCCAACTTGGCTAGGCATCGAAAGTCTTAGCTCAAACTAGGCACCAAAACCCTAGTTCAAGCTAAGAATTGAAAACCCTAACTCAGCCTAAACACCAAAGCTCTAACTCATCTTAGGCACCAAAGTCAGGCACCAAAGTCCTAGCTCAAGCTAGGCACCAAAGCTCTAGCTCAAGACTAAGCACCAAAGCTTTTACTAAGCTCGGCACTGAAAGTCTTAGCTCAAGCTAAGCACCAAAAGTCCTAACTTAGCTAGGCACCGAAAGACCTAGCTCAAGCTAGGCACTAAAGCCTTAGCTCAGCCTAAGCACAAAAATCCTAACTCATGCTAGGCACAAAAGCTCTAGCTTGGCTAAGCACTAAAAGCACTAGCTCAAGCTAGGCACCACAACCCTAACTCAAGCTAGGCACCGAAAGCCCTAGCTGAAAACTAGGCACCAAAGCAATAGCTCAAGCTAAGCACCAAAGTCATAGTTCAAGCTAGGGACTAAAAGCCCTAGCTTAGCCTAGGCACTAAAGCCCTAGCTTAAGCTAGGCACCAAAAGCCCTAACTCAACCCAGACACCAAAGCCCTAGCTTAAGCTAAGCTAGACACCAAAAGCTCTAGCTAACTAGGCATCGAAAGCCCTAACTCAGCCTAGTCACCAAAACCCTAACTCAGCATAGGCACCAAAAGCCCTAGCTTGACTAAGCACCAAAAGCCCTAACTTAAGCTAGGCACCAAAAGCTCTAGCTAGCTAGACACCGAAAGCCCTAGCTCAGTCTAGACACCGAACCCCTAGCTCAAACTAGACACCAAAGCTCTGGCTCAAGTTAGGCACCAGGAGCCCTAGCATGTCTAGGCACTAATCGATAGCTCTAGTCTGGCTAGACGTTGAAAAATCACATAGTTCAATTAAGTTTTACGGCACAGACTCAAGATACATGAAACTTTTCGCCCCTTCCTGAAAGAGCATGTAGAAGGTGGAAGCTAATTATGGGAGTGAATATTGACCGTTCATCCTTTCGAGATCAATGAATAATTCGATGAATAATATTTTATTATTATATATATAATGTAGGCAATTTAGGTTTGTGACTGGTTCATATCTTCTTGGTATACGTGAACACTGAACAAGAAACGTTTGTAAATACTTAGGTTGTATATTAGAACTGATATAGTGTGTTCAACATATCTTACAATTTCACATTTAATATCTTTGAATACTTTATATTATTTTTGTATTATATTATTTTAATTGCTTAAATTTAATATTATTATAATTCTAAAAAATAGAAATTATAAAATTTTGTTCTAACGCTATATTGTATAATAGATTTTTTCCAAATCAATTCAGATACCTTGTCTTTTTTATTTTATTCAAGATCCAATCACAGAACATACACCTCTATCTATGTACATCACCAAGATGAACAGAATGGGGAAAAAACGTTAAAAAGAAAAAGAATAAAAAAGAAGAATCATACCCAATTGTTCGGCAGTGCAAAATCATGAAACCGAAACGAGACTTCTCCGGCGGTGTCTCTATCGAGCCTGTTTTCCGTCCAATCGCCGACGGCTTCGCTCCCACTCGGAACTTCAGAAGGTAGAGGCACTATCTGGTTCTCATTTGGAAATCGAGGCAATAGGATTTCAGGCGGCAACGGCGACACCGACGGAGAAGCAGCCCTTATTCTGGTGGCGCCGCCGCCGCCACTCGTAGAAGCCAGCGCTCGGTCCCACGAGAACAGGTGAAGGAGAATGGGCACCCTGGCGTGGCGGTGCAAGGACAGCTTCTGGCTGAGCGAGACGGTGTCGAAGCATCGGACCGCCCCCGTCGGAGAAACGATCCAGGGAAGGACTTTCTGGTTGGAGACTCGTGAAACCACTAGCAGCTTGAATGCTTTGGTTGCTTCTTTGTAGATATTGCTGAGTCCCGATCGCGTCGAAGGCGCGTTATCGTCCCCGTCGATGACTGAAGAAATGTAGATGAAACCCTGTAATGGAAACAAGAAGATCGGCAAGAAATATGCAACGGGAACAGAAAATTAATAAATGGGGATGGAAATTGTTGGTTGCCGTAGAGCACGTGTATATGGTCTATATAAATTCAAGAAGAACAACCGGGTTAGTGTATTCATTCTGCTCTTGTATTATTAAAAAGAATTTATAATTTGAAACAAATGCATATTTCATGAGTGTTTTAAGTTTCAGAAAAAGAAAGAAATTGATTT
>JAOTRH010221177.1:0-10518 GCA_034768845.1 Heliamphora exappendiculata
AAAAACATATTTTTAACATACATACAAACATACATATATATATATATATATATAGAGAGAGAGAGAGAGAGAGAGTGGTTAATGGTGGTTTCGGCGATGATTTTAAGCTAGGGTGATTTGGAAATTAATTTTGTTAATTTTAATGAAAATAAGTTATTTTAATGTTAAAATTAAATCTTACGAAAGATTTGTGTTATTTTTATAACTACAAGAGTAATCAGTATTTTTGTCAAAAATTTCAAAAGTGATCAATGTAATTTACCCTTAAAATTAAGAGTGATACTATTAAAAATTAAGTTCTAATAAGTTGTTAATCTAAATAATTACGAAGAATGTTCTTGGTTAACTATTTAAATTAATTTTATAATAAAATTATATTTAGTGCTCTTAAACATGAGTAATTTCTAATAATATATATAAGTGTAGATATGCGTTCAAATACCTTGAGAATGTGTTTTGAAACCTGGTTTGGGCCCCGACCCGAAAATGAAGCGACGAATGGAGCCGGGATCCTAATCTCCTGTGACTTCTCTATCACTGCAGATGGTGATCTAAATTGGACAAGAAAATAAATTTTTTTATTTTATTCTAAATAAATAAATATAATTCATTTTAGGGTTAATTAATTATTATTTCTATTTCAAAATTTTGTATAAGTATTAGTTCTATTATTAAGGATTTTTTTTTAAATAGAGTTTATTTTTTAGTCTAAACAGTGATCGCCAAAAATTTGTCAGTTATTTATGAATAGAATTTCGTTTGTTGAAATTTTTTTTACAAGTTCTAAAATCTTATAACTTTTAACATTTATAAGTTTATTTTTATTAAAATTAATATTTTTAAAATTTACTCGTCGATGCTTATTAAACAATAAATAAGATTTATATTGAATATAAAAATATATAAAAAGAATAAAGCTTAAGAATTTGAAAATTGTTTATATTTCTTTCTACAACGGGATGCTATTTTTATTGTGTAATGATGCAATTTAAAAAAGTAAGAGATTTTTACGTTTTTTTATTTTTTCACAATTTTAAAATTAATCTTTTATTTTCAAAATTTAGAAAAAAATTCAATTTAAATTTCTTAATTTTAAAACTAATTTTCCTGTTTCAAATTTAAGAAATTTCACGATTTGGAAATTTTCATTTCTAAAACTAGATTTCTCAATTCTAAACTGAGAACTAGAATTAGATTCCGGAAATTTAAACTGAAAAAACTTATTAACTACTATAGTTATTTCTATTTATATACTAGCAATAATTATTTTTATTTGTTTGAGGAATAATTAAATATAGTTTAGAGTTAAATAATTAATATTAATTATTTTAATGGAACATTAGGAGTATATTAAATAGATAAAACTAAAACAAGACCTAGATTTGAAAAAAATAAACGAGATTAATTATTTTATGATTTTTAGATTGTAACTAGTTTCTCCCAATTTTAGGCTAATTTTAGATCTAAGATGGGGGCATTACGATGAATTAAATTATTTATTTTATTATTTTAGTTTTAAAATTACTTATATGAAAAACTAAATGGATCAAATATTGTTAAGAATCTCAATAAATCGCATTTGTGTTAAAAAAATCAACAGTAAAATTTAAACACAATTATATTTTTAATACAAATATGGTTTTTTTATACTTAGGGCCCATTGGTAACTAGCTTTAAAATTAGTTTTTTTTTTAAGTTAAAAAGCTAAATTGATTTTAAAATAAGTTGTTTGATAACTTGATTTTTAAACTAATTTTTTTAAAATTGATTGTTTAGATAAAAAATTAACTTTTTTACTTTTTGTTTGAAGTTGACATTTTTATCCTTCTATATATTTAATATTAAGAATTATACGTAGTTAGTAGTGGTAGTAAATAAGTTATGAATAAAAGGTATTATCATATTTTAAAAATGATGTAAGTTTAAATTGAATATTCTTAAAGTTTATGTTTTGATTTAATTTTTTAATTTTTTTAATTTTTTTAATTTTTTTCTTTTTAACCAAACGGGCAAGGTTGATTTTTTTGCATTTTTAGTCAAAAAGTCATAAAAGCCAAGTTACTAATCAGGGCCTTAGGCTTTGATTGGCAACCTTAATTTTTTGATTTTTTAGGTAAAAATGTCAAAAAGTCAAAGTTGCTCATTTGGCAAAAAAACTAAAAACTCAAATCAAAACATAAATTTTTATAATATTCTATTTAAAATTCCACAACTTTTAAAATATAATAATACCTCTTATTCATAATTTATTTACTATAATTATCAATTACATATAATTGTTAATATTAAATTTATAGAAGGGTAAAATTATTCACTTTGAATAAAAAGTAAAAAATAATAATTTTTTACATAAACAACCAACTTCAAAAAAACCAGCTTAAATGCTAAAAGTTACCAAACAAACTATTTGAACCCAATTTTACTTTTTGACTAAAAAAATAAAAAAAACAAAAATTTAATTTTTAAACTAGTTGCCAATTGGGCACATGACAATATCCGATTAATTTGATTTATTGTATAAATAATTTTCACATTAAAAATAATAAAATAAACAAATTAAATCATCAAAATGAACTAACTTTCCACAAAAAATTATCCAAACTAAACCGATCAGTTTGGATTAAGGACAAGATAAAAGCCTAGGATTACAGTCAAAAAGTGTAAGCTTGTGTTTGGCTTAATTTTATTTTACTTTATTTTATAGATTTTTTGGATTTTTAGTTATTTTTTATAAAAAAATAGATGTGAAAAAAAATATTTAAAAAAGCCAATTAATTACAAATTTTTGGGATTTTTAGTTTTTTTATAAAAAATAAATATGAAAAAAAAATATTTAAAAAAACCAATTAATTACAACTTGAGGCCAAATAAATTAACTTTTTAAAAAAAAATTCAACTAAAAACCTCAAAAAAAAAAAAATCAAGTCTCATCATTTTATTCATCAATATAGTACTAGTAATAAACAATTTAATAGTTATATTACCTTGTGGAATTGATGTATTTAGCAATGGCGGCACCAACGGTATGGTTGACCATGGTTCCGGGAGCCATATAAATTAGGGGAGTGTCCAAAAACAAATCGCTTTGAATGATGGCGCCGATCCCTCCAAGCGCTTTCACCGAAGAATCAATTCCACCCCCATCAAGCTCGCACAACACAACTTTTCCTTTCACCTTGCTTGCATCCATCGACTCTTCATAACAATACCTTCCAAATTCAAATTGGATTTCAAACTTGTTTCTTTTCAATTGCTTCCTTCAATGGTTTATCATTCAAAAACAACTATTATATTTATACGTGCGAATAGATGCAAAACACAAAATTAAAGACTGGCAATAGCCAATAAACAAGAGGGTGATACGGACAGAGATAAAGTTTTTTATTTTTATTTTTTATTTGATCGCAGTGAAATTAGAAAAAAATATAAAAAAGGTAGCGGAGAATGAAGCGTAATAAAAAAAATTGAACATAATTTGTAAGATTTTAAGAAAGTGATACAAGTAATAGATATAAATGACAATAAAACGCGGTGGGAATGTGGAATACCGTCCTCATCCTCGTCCTCGTCTCCTCTTTTATTGGAGCAAAAACATAGAGAAAAAATCAAAAAAAACGAAGAAATGTGGCGGGGACGGAAATATATTGAGCATAATTTATCAATATTAAAAAGATGATATTAATAAGAGTTAAAAATAATATAATAACTAAAAATATTATTTGATGAATGAGTTAAATTTTAAAATACAAAAAGTAAGAAATAGAGATTAAAAAGAGAAATAAATATAATATTTTTACGATTTACTCTTCTTATATTTTTAAAAATAAAATTTATGTATGTATTTATACATATAAATATATTATTTTATGTAATCGGAGGACAGAAGAAGCAAATATAGTTTCCATCACACATGTTATCGGGGACGGAAAAAACCGATACAAATTGTGGAGAAAAAAATTATCATCCTTGGATATAGATAATATAATAAATAAAAAATAGTAGTTGATGAATCAATATAACAAAAAATACAAAATATAATAAATAAAAAAACTAAGAGATAAAAAGAATATTATAATTTTTTAGACTTATTATATGTTTTAAAAATATTTATTTTATGTAAACGGGGCGTGAAGAAAAAAAAGGAAACGGGAAAAAAAATACTGACCCCACCTCGTTTGTAATCGAGAGCTGTAAAAAAAACTTATACATGACGGAACAAAAATGTGCAAAAGTGAGACTAAAAAAAGTATCATCCTGCACAGAATTATATACTAACACATCGCAGTTTAATGAGATGGATCTCATAATTTTGGTAAGATTCGAGCCATATAAGAGAGGAGTGTTCTCAATCTCAGTTATATGCCCAAATTTGTAAATGTATTATAACTAATGCTAGATTACTCATCTGAGCATGTTAAAATGTTTAAAATGTTTTGGTTTTTAATTTGTAAATGTATCATAACTTTTCCTTACATATAGCTTAAAGATATATTTTAAACCAATAAATTAACAAGAAAAATAATTGTTTTTGTGTTTAAATAAAGGCCACCTTGTCTATTGAATAAAAATTTATTAATTAATTGATTTACTTTTTTGTTGTAAATATTTTTTACTTTTTAAATTTGTCTTAATGGGAGGAAAAAAGTTCAATGAAGACTAAAAAAAACCTAGAAAATTTGGCTTACTTTGCTAATCAATTGATAGTGTTTGGCATTATAAAAATTAATTATTTATAAATTATAATTGAAAAAAATAATTTTAACTTAAAACAAAAATTGTGAATATTTCAAAAATATGCTAACTTGTAGCTGAAACTAGTTATTTGTAAAAAAGAATAAAAACTGTAATTTATAATATAAATTGTGGTGTTTGAAAAAAATAATAGTTTAATGTTGAAATTAGTATCAAAAAGTTAAAAGTTACAATTAAAAATAATGCCAAACGCCACCATTGTCTTTACCAATTTTTTTTAATATAATTTATTTTTTTATACTTTTCTGATTTCACAAAAAATAAATATTAAAGACAAAAAATAAATAAGTTCAAGGCAGAGTTTTTGGGTACCTAGCATTTTCCTTGCTTGAAGAGTCTATGGCCACAGCCTCCCCACTAGCAAGAGGGTATAATTTTTGCTTTGGGTTAAATATGTTCACTCCAATACCCTGCATAACAGATACATTCAATCAATTCCCCATATAATTATGAAATTTTTTATTTTTTATTATATTTTTATTTTTAATTATTTTTTAAAAAAATTAGATCATTCCAATTAAATAAATCCAAAAAGTAAAAACTTTTAATAAAAAATTTAATAAAAACCCTAATTTTTTATAGTACTTTTTGTTTTTTTTTTTTAATAATTAATTTTTTTATTTTTTATTTTTAAATTATAGTGTTTAGAATATTAGTATAATTTTGTTTATTTATGCAAAAAGATTAATTTTTTAGTTAAGTACATTATAATTATTTTACTTAAAAAAAATATTTAAAATATATAAAAAATGAAAAAAGAAAGAGTTAAATGATTTTTTAAAAATAACAAACAGTTCAGCAAGCATAAAAGCTGACGTTTAAAAAAAGAAAACCGTTTTTTAGAAAGGCCAAACAAGGACTTACTGAGAGGGTTTTGCCGTTTCCCAACACAACTTTGCTCCTGAACTCCCGATCAATGCCCGTAGCCCCGACAGTAAAGATCCACGGCGCAATGTTGTCGACGGTAGCCGGGTCAGGCCCGTAGTTTCCGGCGGCAGCCACCGTGATGATCCCCTTCTTCATGGCGTGAAACGCTCCTAATGAGATGGGGTTGGAGGCGTAATCGGGGTCGAGGCTGCCGATGGAAATGGAAATAACGTCGACGCCGTCGCGCACGGCGGCATCGAATCCGGCAAGGATGTCCATCGAGGAGCAAGCCGTGCTGACCCAACACACCTTGTACGACGCTATCCTGGCTGCGGGCACCGCGCCGCGAGCGATCCCTCGGGCGAAGCCGTAGAGATTCGCGTCTGGAACTAGGTTTCCGGCGAGGGTTGACGACGTGTGAGTTCCGTGACCCTCCACGTCGACGGGTGATAATATGTCTTCCGGGTCGGGTTCGCCGTCCAACTTGAAATATTTGGCTCCGATGAGCTTGCTTTAACAACATAAACAAAGGTAATGATCATAAAGCAAATATAGACATAGCTTCGATTATTTATTTATTTATTTATTTATTTTTAAATTTTTTTTACTATTAGTTAGTTAATTTATTATATTTTCTGACTTTTCTTGTAACACAAGAATGTAAAAAATAATAATAATAAAATAAAAAAATAAACTTTTTAATTAGTACTATTGAAAAAAAAAAAAAAACTACTAAGACGAAAAAGAAATGAACGAACTTGTTGCATCCCGAAAAATTAGCAAAGTGGGCGCAACTTCCTTTCCATTTAGGAGGTGGAGGTCCAAATCCATGGTCTGCAAAGCTCTCCGACTCTGGAGTGATTCCTGCCACACCAACACCATCCTTATAACCCTATTTGGATAGCTTTTAAACCATCGTGTTTGGTTTTAAAAAAATAGCTAACTAATTTTTTTTATCTTTATATTTTTAAAAAACAATAAATATTCTAAACACCTTAATTTTTTTAAATAAAATTACTATAATATCTTTATTCAAACAAATCAACTCTACTTATAAAAAAAAAATCAAACAAATATTTTAAATACTATTACTTAAAAGTTAAAAATAAAAACATTCTTAAACCTGTATCTAATAGGCCCACAATGATATTGCTCTCCCCTTTGAGGTTTCTTCTTGCTGTTTGAGGAAACCCAACGAACTCCCACGACCTTGTTGTGTATAGCTTGAGATACCGGTTCGGCAAAACCGAGAGCACGCCGTCCATGCCTAACCATTCGTGTAAAAAAAATTAAAACCTAAACAATAATTCGGTTAAGAATTTACCGGAAGCACATGCCATTCATGCCCAAGCATTCGTGTAAAAAAAAAACTAATAATTCAACTAAAAAGTTTGCTCATAAAGTTAAATGCATAGTACATATTCAAATTTTTATTTTGGCTAAAATTTGGGAATATTTTTTTTGTGGATAATCACACAACAAAACATACAACTTTGGTAGAAAAAAATGTTTTTTTGTATTAACAATAACTTATACATACCAGATAACTTGTTGGCTTCATCTTCATGTAGCCTTGCAGCAAATGCATTAAAGCTTGAGGTGTAGCTATAGACATGTGACTCCTTGCCATCAACATCACTGTTTTAACACCAAAACATTAACACCTTTTGTTTGGGTTTTTTTTATTTAAAAAAAAAAACTAAGTTTTAGATTTTGGAAAAGTAACCAAAGAAATAATGGTTTTGTTTTAAATCTAACGCTCAATGTCATGACATTTGTTATGAAAATTTATTCATTAGAGATTTAAACTGAACAATTATTTAAAATAATTTCTCTAGAAAAAACCTATCTCTAAAAGATGTGTTTACACAATTTCCTCAAGTAAAACATGTGTTTGCCCAATTAAAATTTTGTGTGTACCCAATTTTTTCGTCGTCTAATCGGACGGCTAAGGTTTTAGCGTATGTGAGAGTTATGGATATTGTTCTTTTATTATTTTTTTTAATTTTTTAATTTTAGAGCAATTTCTCTATTGACTTTTTGTAAGCAAACTTTAACCCTTTAGAAAGTCCTGTTTAGGCAAAACTTTGAGTTTTTGCTTAATTTTATCTCTTCTTATTTTTCTTATCTTTTGACCTAAAAAAATATTTTTTTTTCAAATCGTCTTAATAAAATGAACTCAAAAAGTAAAATAATTTAATAATGAGATAAAATAAAGATGAAAATAAGTAATATAAAATTTAACTTTTTGGTTTTTTTTTTTGAATTTTTTCAATATTTTAATTCAAATTTTTTATTTTTTTAATTCATCTCGATGAGAAAAGTTAAAAAGTTATAATAATTTTAAAAAATAAATAAAAATAAAAATAAAGAAAATAAAATAAGTAAATTAACAATTATCCCAAATGGGGCCATATGTTTAGATGGCTAGAATCATAAAAATGAATAGAAATGTAATTATGGATCTATGTAATTTTTTAGTTTTGAATGCAAGTAAAAATATGAAAATAATTCATGATTACTTATTCAATTGGGTGTCACATTCTCTTAATTTCTCAATTTGGAATAAGTAAAACTAGAAAAGTATTTCATGATTACTTATTCAACCAAGAATTACATTTTTTGTAATTTTTAGTTTCGATTAAGTAAGAATAGGAAAGTAGTTTATGATTATTTATTCAGCAAAAATGTAATTATTGATTACTTATTCAATTAGAAATCACATTTTTTGTAATTTTTTTGTTTGAATTAAGTATGAATAAAAAAATAATTCATGATTACTTATCAAACTAGTAATTACATTTTCAAACTAAATAATAATCAAATTTCCACCATCTCTTATGCTAATCTTAAATTCCAAGTCAATCAATAAAAAAATAAAGTATGCGAGTTTAATAAATTCCTAAAAAAATGATTTCCTAATTAAAACTCCTGAATTCCAAATGTTTGAATATAATGATTACCTCATACATTAGATTACTACTTATTTAATATCTAGCAATTACATTTCTATGACTCATAATTCTTATCATGACCCTAAATCAAATGGCCCAAACCATTTACTTTTTTTTTTGTTATGTGTAATTGGTCTTTTTTTTATTTTGTTCAATACTTATTTCTTCAAAACAAACTAATTATATCAAGAAGCCTTCTTGTCTTCATGCGTGAATTTTTAAGAACCACGGATATAGATACGATATAGACATGGCCCGTACAATAAAATCAAAAAAAATAAGATATAAATACAATTAGCAACCATTTGCAAAAAAAAGAAAAAATTTACAACTTGTCGTATTGTATTTATTTATAAAACTAAACTAAAAGTAAGAGTTAATTTATTTTGTTATTATTTTAAAATATTTAATAACTACTTAAGTCAAGAATAACTAAATATGTAATAAAAAAAATTTTATTTAACATAGAAAAATATCTAAATGGTTGTACACTCATAACAATAAAATCAAAACATTAACTACATAAAAAAGTTATTTTTTCAAAAATATAAAACAATATTTTTGAAATGTATCCATAAAGTATCATATATTTGTATTCAAAATGTATCCCTCGAATTCTATAGGTATTTAAAATTGTCCAAAAACTAAAAAAAGAAATAAAAAACTAGTTTTCAATATTTCTTAGACATATCCATTCGTATGTTATTTTTTTTTCAAAAAAAATAAAACAATATTTTTGAAATGTATTCATCGAATTCTGTGCAAATTTAAAATTGCCCAAAAATTGAAAAAAGAAATAAAAAACTAGTTTTCAATATTACTTAAACTAGTTTTCAATATCCATTCGTATTCCACCCATCTCTATTTAAAACATATCTAATGTTTGTATGGGTCATTTTTGAAGTATTTGTACTTTATAGCCTAACTTAATAGACACATAAACACAAAAAAGTGGATCTATAGTGATAAAAAAATACGATAAATATAATATCGTCAATAAAAGTAAGTATTGTATGGTAAGAATATGAATTGTCACTCAATTACTTTAACTCATAATTTTTTGTGCTAATATATAATTTGTCATATAATTTTTGTTGCTAAATGTATGGAAAAAAATTAAAATTTGCACCCAAAAAATTTAGTGACAATAATTTTAGTGACAACGAAGAAATTGTGATTAAAAAGTGATTATTAATGACGATATTTCTAACTTGTTACAAAATCAAATTAGACCAAATTTTTTTGACAATGTAAATTATTGTCACCAAATGTATAGTTGTATTGTTGTGATAATTTTTTATTTGTCACATTAATTCTATGACGAGATGCGTGGAAATAAATAAATTTGGCGTTAAAAACGTTTTAGTGTCAATAATTTTAGCAGTAATAAAAAAATTATGACTAAAAAGTAGTTATTAGTGACGATATTTTTGAGTTATTAATAAATCTCATTAGACTAATCTTTTGTGATAATACAATTTGTTGTCACAAAATTCATATTGTTAAGAGATGAATATTTAATTACTAAAATCTCATTAAATTAATACTTTAATATGTAATAATGAAAAGTAATTATATTTTTACGTAAAATAAATAAAATGTACCCTAACTTTATTTTAAATAAATCACTAGTTATTTAGTAGATTTAGTCAAATAATTAATATAATTTTTTTATGTAATTTTATATTATTTATAATTAAGTATTATTAAATTATTCATTATAATTAGATTTATATTTTTATGGTAAATGATTTGAATATATATATATATATTCGAATTTATAGTCATTTATCACTATATTTTATAATATAAAAATAAATAAAATTACCTTAACATAAATTAGGAGTAGTAAATGAAATGGTAGCCTAATATATATAAGGATATATATGGATGCCTGTTTTTTCACGGTTAATTTCTTGTTAAAAAAAAAAACTTGACATTGTAT
>JAOTRH010221188.1:0-10518 GCA_034768845.1 Heliamphora exappendiculata
TTTATTTTAATTTTTGTTTATTTTTTTGAATAGTTTTTTAATTGTGATGTAGTAAACTTTAATACTTTTTACTTGATATATATTTTATTATATTTTTCTCTTATGCTCATTTTATTTTAACTCGAGGATCAATGATGCTCTAAATTTTATTTTTTTTGTTAAAAAATTTAATTATTTAATTAAAATTATGCTTAGATTATGAGATGTTCTTATTTTTTTATTTGAATTGTGAGTTAAATATTATTTTTATTTTAGTATAAATTTAAAAATTATTAATGATATAATTATGGCGTCACGGTTTGATTTCAATTCAACTCCGATTGAACCGGTGACCCATCTATTCGTATTTTTTTTTAATTTGTTCAATGGCCGGAGTTGAAAAATATTGTTGTAAACCTTAAAAGGAACAACTGGTCTGGCATGCATCATCTTTGTACAGCCTTGAGTGTAATTAAGGCCATTTTGGCTTCTCCAACACAGTCTTTAAGCGAAAGGAAAAAGGCATAGCATGTCTGATTTCATGCCCTAGGCGTGAAGTTATTTGGCATCATTGCCTCAATGGCTTGCAATCCTTGTAAATAAAATTACCTCTTTTCCATTAAAGATCCCACAATTTTCCTTTTTTCTTAAAGAAAATTCTTTTTTCTTCTGTCTAAAAAGTGCTTAAACATGTTAGAATTTGAAAATAATGGAAATCTTTTGTAAGCTTAGTTCCATTACTTGATGCATTTTGCTCATTTTTGTTTTTAGTAAATTTTTTTATCGTTTAATTAAAATTATACTGTTTTTTAACTCTTCTCTTCGATTGGAACCGAAAAAATATTTTTGTTGTAATTAAATAATAAAAAAAGCTCAAAAACGATAAAAATAAGTCAGTAAGTTATGTTTTATGTTATTTACTTTCATGTTTAATAAACTTTTTTCATCTTTCAATAAGAGTAATCGGAAAGAAGTTTAAAAAAAAGCCAATAAATAAATATAAAAAAATGCAAAAACATAAGCAACGTATTTAGCTCTCTCTTAACTTTTTCTAATAAAAAAATACATTAAACATTAAACTTAATACTTATTTACTTTACAAAAATAGTCAACAATACATAGGTGGTGTTTGCTATTGTTAAAATTAATAACTTATAAATTATAATTTATAATAAAAATTGTGAGTATTTAATAAAGATTATAACTTGTATCTGAAATAAAAGAAAAAATAATTATAAATTGTAATAAAAATTATTAATATTTAAAAAACTTATAATTTATAATTAAAATTATTAATAAAAAATTAAAAAACTATTAACAATAATTTTACCGAGCACTACATAATCAAAAGTTCAAAATAAATATGGCAGTCACAATAACCACTTAAACCACTTTAGTCAAATATCCGAACAAGCTGCGAGACAACAATATTTGCCAGTCAATAATGGGACATTTATCTACTATTCCTATCGTATTTTGGCACCGTTAGAAATAATTATTTATTTACTTATTTGATTTTATTTATTTTGGTTTTTAATGTGTTTTTTTTATTATTTACTTAAATTATTATATTTTTTTGACTTTTTTTATTGAGATGAACTGAAGAAATAAAAAATTCTAATTAAAATATTTTAAAAAATTCATAAAAGATAAAAAATAAGTTAAAATAAGCTAATAAGCTAACTTTTATATTATTTATTTTTGTGTGTTTTCTTCTATTGATCAACTTTTTTGTATTTTTTCGATTCATCTCATTAAGAAAATTCAAAAAAAATAAGAAATTTATAAAAAAATTTAAAACATTCAAAGAAGACCCGAATAAGCATTCGTTTGACAATTTGGTTTTAAGATGACTTTTTGAATTTAAGTCATTTTAAGCTAAAAAATTAAAAAGTTGGTTTAGTTAAAAAAATTATGACTTTTTAAGCCACTAAAAAAGTCAAATAAGTTTAATATGAAATTTTATGGTTATTATTCAATCTAAATAAGTTGGGGTATGATTGTCTGATTAAAATTTATGTAATTTTATACGTAGAACTGTAAAATTAAAAATTATTATAAAAAAAATTTAAAAACCTAAAGCAGATTGACTAAAATGTGGGAGTTAGAAAATAAGACTTTCTAACTTTCTAAATTTTAAATTAAAAGTTAAAAGTTAAAAAATTAACTTTAAACTGACTAGAAGCCAGTTGCCAAACGAAGGTTCAATAAATTCTTCACAATTTACCACAAACAGGGCCATTATTTATCATTTATCATGTAATTTAGCATACTCATAACTATTGATGCAGTGGTCTCATTAATTGGACCCTCTAATGAATGCCAATAAATCACATGGAATCAAACTTGTAGAACCGAATATATATATGGCATTATATATATATATGAACTTTTATATTTTAATTAAAAAATTTACTATTTTGAATCGAATCAAATCAAATCAACTCGATAAGATGAATAAAAAAAATAAAAAATTTTGACCAAAATATTATAAAAATTTACTCAAAATAAAAATAAGTAATATAAATTTGACTAATTTATTTATTTTAACTTTTTTCTTGTTTTTTTGAATTTTTTTTATATTTTGCTACAAAAATTTATTTTTTCGCATCGTTTCAATAAGAAAATAATTTGATTAAATAATAAAAAAATTTACTAAATATAAAAATAAATAATATAAAATAAATAAATAAACAATTATTCCAAATTCACCAAAATAGTCTCCGACAATATCAGCTCCTATGTTTTTTTTTTTTTGTTATTTTATCCCTTTTTTATATTTGCAATATCTTTGCTGGCATGGATGAAACCGAGACAAGTGTCTTGATTTCAAAATTCAAGCCAATGTCTTATCAGGCTTGTCGGTGCTATTCGGATCCCATAAGCCTTTACGTGTCATACGTACCGTGATGATCCTATTTTTTTAGTATTAAATTATTTATATAAAAAATTAAATTTATTAGATGTTGTTAATATAAGAATATATTATATTTTTTTAAAAAAAATATTTACTAATTTTTTTAAAAATTAATATGATTTGTTCTTAGACTTTGAGATTATTCTCTATTTAAAAAATTAATTAAAGACGATAACGAGGTAATTATCATTGTGTCTTTTTAGTGTCACTTATTCTGTGACACACTCCTTCTCTTATTATAATTTTTTGTGACTCTCTCTCTCTCTCCTAATATATATATAAATATATAAATATATATAATATTTTTATCCTTCGTGTTTTTTTTAAAAATAATTTTAAATTTTTTTAAATAAATTATAAATTTTTAATCACTCTTAATTCATCATCTATGCGCTATGGGTAGACACAACTATTAGTATATATATATATATAGTGTTTCTTTTTTGTTTTAAAAGAGAGTTTACATGAAGTTTTTCATTGCATATATATAGTGCTCAAATTCAAGTAAATAAAGTACAAAATACTGTTTGGTTTTCTCAAATTCACTGAAGCAATACTTTTTTGGAATTTATCTTATTGCATTATAATAAATAAATATCCGTAATCTCCTTAGTGAAGACAAATTTGTGTAAAGAATATAATATAAAATACTGGGCTGGCTTTGAATTTTTGTTCGCGAATCCAAAAATTATGTGCCAAACAAGGAATAGCCCTTCATTTGAGAGAGGGAGCGTCATGGACGGAATCCTTTCCGTATTGGTGCATGCAATTTCATCTCTCAATTTGTAAGCTGTTTGGCTTTTAATACGTCTTTATTAATAAATTTCTTCCTTTTATCAAGTTTCTCATGAAAGCAAATGGCTTTAACGCTGAACCATCGAGAAAATTTATTGAGGCTTTCACTTTTAACATTTCGATATCTTCAAATATTTTTAACATTCTTTTGTTCAGTGAGCTCAAAAAAAAAGATATCTGTAAAGATGAGCAAAATGTTATTGATAATATCACATATTTTCTAATTGTGTCTATTATGAAAACTATTTTTTTTAGTAAAGAGGTTCATAAAATAAAATACAAAGAGAAAGATAATTCAAATTCAGCATCTAAGAAGTAGAACAAAAGGAAGCTAGATTAAAATATCAGACTTCTTTCGATTAATGAAAAAAAAAAATTTTGATAATTTTGGGTAGTGTTTTAGTTTTTGGGAGTTTGCCTTTTGACTTCGGTTGTTCTTGTATTTTATAGTTGTCTCTTTTGAGACGTGTGAATTTTTGTATTGCTACAATCCATTGTAACCAATCGGGGTTGTGAAAGTTTTTTGTCATATTTGTTGGATAGAGTGTGATTTCTATTATTCATTGTAAAGTTATTTTAAATATAATATTTAATTACTTATTCAAAAAAAAATTCTTCCTTTTTTGAGGGGGAAAAAAAAACGAGGAATAGGTCTTCTCTTCCCATAAATTTTCTGCTGATATTGGAATCTAAAACTTTGATTTCTTGTGAGTATTCTATTCTGTTGTGTGCAACCATTAGTTTAGCTTCCAATTCAGTGGCTATTTTAAAAGGAAACCGACCATTTGACTTGAAATCATATCAACGGGATGTTTGGTCTAATTTTTTTTAAGGCTTTTTATTTAAAAGATTTTAAAAAAAATTCACTTATTTGGCATCCTATAATAATTAATTGGCTTTTTTTTACATTTTTTTACATCTAAATTTTTATAAAAAAAGTTAAAAAACCAAAAAATCTAAAAAACCTTGACCAAACACAAGCTAAAACTTATTTGGGGTATCAATCCTTACCTCATCTCCTTTCTGTAAAATTATTTACCAATGTAAAGTATCTAAAAACTCAGAGAAATTAATAATTAATTTATATTCTCAAGTGACCATACTTTTCTTTCTAGTAGGTTAGATGTTTGAATATTATTACAATTAGGTAAGTAAGATTTGAACCTTTTTTTTTTTTAAAGAGTTTTTTTTTTCTTTTTTTGATTTTTCAAGTTTTGCTGAACTTGTTAACACAATTAGAAGTATAATAATGTACACACGAAAGAAGAATTTATATAGTTCAGCATAATTTACCAACGTCAATAGCGACAGAGAGAATCTATTATATTTTGTAAAAATTACAAATATGAGACAAAAAATACACAAAAATCCAACACCCAATACCTTAATTTGAAATAAATTTTTTTTATTTTTCAATTATGGGTCATCTTAGTGTTCCTGTAATTTTTTTTATATATTTCTAATGTCTACCATTTTATTTTACTTTACAGACATCTACTAGAATTCATAAATTCATATTTATAGCCATTATAGGCCAATCTTAGAAATCCTAGACACCATATAATTAATACACCCTATATGTATGAGACTGATAGTGCTATTGTAATCCTATTCAAACTCAAATATATGTTAAATAAAATAACAATTATATGAATCATACACACTACAAGGTATACACAACAATTTTTATATTAATTTTAATTTTGTAAATTATTATGAGAATAATCAGTGTTGATGTTAATCTTATCATTATCACTGACTATCATACTTGAATCAACATGACCTGCATCTCTATATTAAAGTACCCAATACCTATTTATCAAGGTGTCGGTCTTGACTATACCTCTCCTTATTTTTTTTCACATAATTGGATAGATAAATGTAATGAATTTTTTTTTTCACTTAGAATCCATCTTCACTTTTCTTTTCTTTTCTTTTCTTTTTTATTTTTTTTCTTTCCAGTTGCAGTCTCTTTTTCTAATTTCCTTGGACATTTGACCGAATCTCTCTGTGTCTCACTATTCGCGCTTAGAACAAGTCTGAGTTTTGTGTCTTTTGACTGGAATATTATTAGCTATAATTATGATATTTTTCGTAAATCAAAATGTATGATAGTCCAGTTTGGGCTAAATCTTAGTGATTTTGTTTATTTTTTATTTATTTTTTATATTTTAATTAAAAAATAAATTTTTTAGCTCATCTCGATGAGATGAGTCAAAAAGTATATTAGTTTGATTAGATAATTAAAAAAATTTACTAAAAACAAAAATAACCAAAACAAAATAATTAAGCAAATAAGTAATTATTCCAACCAACGCCAGTGTTTATTAATTGTATTATTCTTATTTTCAATTAATAAAAAAAGTTCAACATTATTACTGGTGAAGTATTTTTCGTAATATAATTATATGAGAACGTTGCGTAAATAATATCATATAATTCTCTAAGACTACTTATTTTTTATTTACTTATAATAAAAGTGATTTAATATTATTATATGTCGAATGTTTTTTATTATATAATTAGATAGAAGCGTTACGTAAATAATATCTCTATCATATCCAAGACTATTGAGTAATGGAAGTGTTTGGCCAAGCTTTTGGGGCTAGTTTTTAAATTTTTTGTTATTAATTTTAGTAATAAATTATAATATTTTAAAAAAACTCATAATTTCTATAATAAAGTATAACTATTTTTTTTATTTTAATTACTAATTAATACATTTATCAAATAAAAATTTTAGCAATACCAAACATCCACGCTTAAGCCCCAGTTTTGACTTTTTAGATTTTTGGCTAAAAATACTAAAAAGTTAAAGATGGTCCCGTTTGGCAAAGAAGCAAAAAAGTTAAAAAAATCAAAAAATAAAATCAACAGACAAATTTTTTGAATATTCTATTTAAACTCTTACAACTTCTAAAATATAATAATACCTCTTATTTATAACTTATGTATTACCACTACCAATTACATATAATTGTTAATATTAAATATATAGAAAAGTACCATTGCCAATTTTGAATAAAAAACAAAAATTATAACTTTTTAGTTTTTACCCAAATAACTAATTTCAAAAAAATTAACTTAAAAAGATAAGTTGCTAAATCGACTCATGTAAAACTAATTTAGTTTTTAAATTGAACTAAAAATGTAAAAAAATCAAAAAATTAACTTATAAATTAATTGACAATTGGGCCTTACTGTTTTGACAACCTCAAACCTTCTCATCTTTTTATCCTTCCACCCACCACTCTTCTTCCCCAACAGATCTCTCTCTCTCTCTCTCTCTCTCTCTCTCTCTCTCTCTCTCTCTCTCTCTCTCTCTCTCTCAATATATATATATATAGATTTACGCATATATACAATAGTCAATAGGATTACAAGATCAAGAGAAGAAATGGGTCATGGATACAATCACCACCACCTGAATCACGATCAAAACCTGCATCAGAAAGCCACTTTCTTGCCATTGTTGTGTTCATCAAGGCCCTCCTCCGTCAAAGATGTGCACCTTCCACGGTGGCAACACCGCTCGACCACCACCTCCTCCTCCTCCTCCGACCCTTCTTCACCAAAAATCAGCTGCATGGGCCAGGTCAAGAGAAACAACAGAGTCATCGGCTTCCCAACTCCTCCTTACAGATTCACCACCGCCGCCGCCACAACCACCACCACCACCGGCTCCGACATCAAATATCACAAGCTCAAGAGACTTTTTTCGGGGAAAAACCTCGCCCCGCCCACCGCCGCCGGTAGCAGGAGAGAGAAGACGGTCGGCGGGAGTGCAAGAGGACGACCTAGGTTGAGTTACAAGGACGAGGACGATTATGCGGCGGCGGTGAACATCGGCGAGTTGGATCCGCCGTTGCCGGTGGTGAAGCGGGTGCGAAAACCGGCGGACGACCGGGACGAGGTGAATCTGTGGCGGAGAAGATCTGGTGGGAATGGGATCGCATTGAAGAGTTTACAGATTCAACAAATTCATTAACCCATCCGACCAATTACTACTGTATGATAAATCGCTGATTCTACATTATTTTTTTCAAAAAAAAAATTGTTCAGATTTTGGAATTTTGACTTTTTCATTGTTTGAGGACTCATGGGAGATGTTAATTAAAGAAAGATCACAAAAATAAAAATAAATAAATAAATTCACATATCTTAGGTCCTGTTTGGACTAAATTTCAAAAAAATTATTTATTTTTGTCTTCTTAAAACTTTTTTCATGATAAATACTTACACAGTACTCCCACGCATTTGTAGGCTCAACTTCTCACCTGAAAGCTAACACTCATGTAATTGGGATTAAGGCCACTTGATTATCAAAATTTTTTAAAAAGTTAATCCAAATATATAAAAAAAAAAATATTAAATACGAAAATAAGCAAAATAAAATTTGATTCGCTGTCTTATGTTTGTCTTTTTTGAATTTTTTTTATATTTTAATAAAATAAATTATTTTTTTAATTCGTCTCGATGAAAAAAATTAAGACGCATAATAATTTAAATAAATAATAAAAAATTATTAAAAACAAAAATTAATAATAAATAAATAAACAATTATTCCAAACATAGTCTTAATATTTATGCCAAAGTTCTGTTCCAACATCAGCTAGATCAGAAAGTTTAATGTTGAGTTCTCATTCATGTCACCACAGTATAATTTAAAATATTAAATAATATATAATGTAAGAAACTTGATGTGAGATTTGTTTATTTAAAAATAATAATTGAGATTAATTTTGTATTGTTATTTTTTTTTCAAATTTCTCTCATCACATAAGAATAATAGGATTTATTCACATCAGAACTTGGTTTTGGTTGTGATAGCAGATATATTGAAATTAAAATGCTCTTCATAAATATTTCAAAATCATTCAGTGAAATTTTGAATTTTACAAAAAATTAAATTGACTATTAATAATTTTTTTTGTAGTTTTATTAATAGTATTTATGGGTTGAAAGTCTTTTTCTCTTTACCACTTACCACTAAATAATTATATGTTAATTTAGTTGTACTTTTCCCACCTTTTTAAAGTAAGTCACTCCTTTTTATTTTTGTTATAATTAATAATTGAATTTTATCTTATTATAATAGTTAAATTTATCTTAGTTATTATTATTAAGAGTGCAGTCTACACGAACTGTTCGATTTTTAACAAATTTAAAAATTAAATTGTGACTAATAATTCTATAAATTTTAAAATCAATTCGAACCATTAGACTTGATAGAACCGAATCAAAATTAATCCGTTAAAATTGATCGGTTCAAGATAAATTTTAGTTTCTCATTTTAAAATACTAAAAATATTAATATGATATTTTATTCAATAATGTAATATAATAGATTTTATGATCATTTAAAAAATATAAATTTTAAAAAAAATATAGTTATAAACTTGTGAAATAGTCATTTCATTATCATAAAATATATAATTATAAATTTAAAATAATTTTTATATAACATATTCTAAACGGTTCGGTTCAATTCTAAATTAAAATCGAAAGACTAAAATCGAGAACTAAACATTATTGAAGGGTTTTCTTTTTTTTATGTACCGGAACGTCAAATATAAATGTAGTTCTTTATTTATGTTGATTTATTTTTATTTTTTATAAATTTTTATTTTAAATTAAAAACGTTTACTTTGTCTGTTAATAATGAAAATTCAGAATTGTGGTGGTTTCAATAAACCCGGTTAGGCAGTGTGGGACAATAGAGGATGACATCTACTTTGTCAGATGGGACTTATCAGTTCTGACATGCTAATATGTGGAAGCTCTTTTATTTCGATTTTTATATAAAAAAAATGCAAAGAAAAATGCTGAGAGCTAGAATAAATAATGGATAAAAATATTTATAAATATTTAAGTAAAATATAATGATGTTTATAAAAAAAAATTAGTGTAAGGTCTATAATAAATATTTTATATAACATTAGATTCAATTAAAATTATTTTTGACTATTAAAAATTAGATTAAAATGGACCTACTACTATAATATCCATCCATCCATATCAACATTTTATCATTTTATCTCAACACATCATTTTTTTATCTCTCTAGCAATCGCCGGTAACTATTTTTTACCACCCGTCAGAACCACCTCCAACTACTAGAAATTCAAAGATAATTTTAATTATTTAAATATTAAAAAATATATATTTATTATTTTGTGTAGTCATATATAACGGTAAATGAGATAATAACGGTAAATATAGTATAATTTTATGAATAAAAACAAAGTTTATTGTTCGAATACAATAAACAGCAAAATTTATCTTTAATGTAGTTAGTATTAGAATGAACACAACTAATGGATTTAGATATAGTTTAAAAAATGGTGGTGAAAGGTAATGATTTGTGAGTACTCATAAGCACAAATAATGAATTTAGATATATTTATTGCAACTAAAGTGTTGTCCCATTGACACCTTAATTTGTGTCACAGGGACACCTGTTAGCATTTGTCATAAACTAATATTAAAATTTTATAACTTTATTAACTTACTATTAATATTAATATTCAAGGAGAAATTATTACGTGCTCCAAAACACCCCAACTTTGGCTTTTCATCATTTAGTTTATGTTGGAATCTGTGAATTTCATTAGTCATAGAAATTCAGATTTCAATAGCTGGATCAATTACAATTGGATTGGCCATTCAATTACAATTGAAGCCTGGAAACCAAAGCTTGAGTGGCTATTGATTTTCAGGAGATAACCCTCCATAATGGAATGGCCGTTCATGCATCTCTCAGAAGAAGAGGTAAGGGCAGGCTCACGGAAGGAGAAGAGACAGAGCCAGGTGCTCTGTTCTTCTCC
>JAOTRH010221199.1:0-10517 GCA_034768845.1 Heliamphora exappendiculata
ATTTTAATTTAACTTAAGCCATATTTTCTTAAAATATACTTTTTAGTGTAAGCCAAGTTTCTCAATTTAAAATAAGCACAATTCAAAAAGATTAGGTTTTTAAGGAAATAAATTTTTATTAAACCTCATAGTTTATATTAAAATTTTATTGAGTTAGTTTTTCTTTTGAGTAAGTTTTTACTTTAAAGTTTAAGCATTAAACAAAAAAGTAAGGATCTCAGATGTTTTCATTGTTTATTTTCTTCTAGCAACATTTATAAATTAAAACTTCTAAGAATTGACACTTTATAAGAAACCTTGAAGAGTAAAATCTTTAAAAACTAGAAATCAAATTGGTTCCAGAGCTAGTACTCTTATTGAACCTAGGCCTCTGTATGACAAAACAGAAGTGTTATGGGTTGATGATTCATTCCCTTTATTCATGAATCATTCTCTTTATTCATGACTTTTCTGCAGAAGTTATTAAGTAGCCCTAGTTTGTAAGGATACTATAAAACACTTTTGTCTAAAAGGCAAAAGAAAATTTTCATAAAAATCAATTTTTAAAAGCTTAAGACAAATTTTTATAATTCTAGAGATAAAACATTTTTTTAAAAGCTAAAATAAAAAATTCTGTTTTCTTAATTGAAGGATTAAATAAAAAGATTTTCTTATTTAACCTAAATATAAAGAATTTTGTTAAAATAATTACTTTTCTTACATAGTTTTGTTTATAAATTACTTTAGACAGTAAAACATATTAATTGATTCTTGCCAAAGTGAATGAGGTATGAACATAGTACTGAAGCTAGTGTTTTGTTGTGTTTAGATTTAGGATTTTGAGCAAAATTTTACTGACTCCTGCAAAAGTCAGGTGAGTCTTATGATATCTAGATTAATTTCGATTACCATTTTATAACGATTTTGAAGTGCACAACTATTGATACTATCTGAAAATGATTATCGAAAATATGGATATTATAAAGAAGAGAATGATAAGATAAATAGCGTCCCAGCAGCTGGAGGACGATAAAACGTATCAACGAGGTGATGTAATAAGGGCTGCGGTCACAGCCAGTTGACTAGGGAATGATCATTTCCATTGCGGGGTAGCTCCTCGGATTGCTGGTAAAACCGTTTAATTGGATATCATTCTAAAAATGGAAAGCGAGTAATAACTCAGATATCAATGTACTCACATTAGCTTTGCGAATGATTTGTTGAAATCGTGTTTCAGGTTATGAATGAGTCGGCTGGAGTGGACGTTTTTCCCATTTCCTTCTTTGTTGTTTGTATCTCCTCTATGTGATGTGCATAAGAACGCTGGATGATATGTGAATAATTTTTGACAAATGCACTAGTATGCTCTGGGAATGTTTTTGAATGATTCATTGGGATGATTTTTGTGAAAATATATAAAAGAAAGTCATTTTATACCGAAATTAAACAAAAGAGTTTTAAAAATAAGAGGCCTCGGATGGGTTTTGACTCACTGACCGGTCAAGGATGCCATTCTTTGAAATGGATCCTGACAATCCACCTTCGTAGAAAACGCTGAAAAATAAAGAGTAGAAACACCTTTCGAAGGTTATATTATCAAATTTGCATGAAGCGTATGGAGTAAAAAGCTCTCATATTTCTCCGTTGAAGAGATGCTCCAATAAATCATTACTGACTAGAGCAGAGAGTAACGACTGCTAATAAGAATCTGGTTGTCCTTAGAAAAGTATAATAGATAATGTGGAGTAAATCCTCCCTGGCAAAAAATCACCTTGTTGAAGTCATTATTACACACCACCCCTCCCATCCCATCCACTGACAGTGGATGGGACAACACACAAAATCTCTCTCTCTCTCTCTCTCTATATATATATATGTCTTTGGAGGCATTTTTGTATATATATCCCCATCTCTCAACTGAGAAAAGGGGACCTGACATTTTTCAATACATAGTTTTCTCTTTCAATACTAGAGCTAACTTGGGCATCGAAGCCCCTCTCTCCGGCTGCCGTCCAGGGATCTGTTTTGAATGAATTAGGTAAATAAAGCACTGGAGCGCCCGTGATTATCTTTTTGCTAGACTTCTTCGTTCAACCCACCAAAATAAATATAATTTATGGGTCATCCCCGTACATTTGGCGCTGTCTGTGGGAACGATAGAGTTCAACAAGAAAACAAAACTTTTGGCCGAATATTGAATCGAGCTTTACTTGTTCGGTGCTTAGTCTCAAATAAAGAGCTCTCAAAGAAAAAGTTTCAGGAAAGTATTTTCCATCTTTTTACTATATGATTTTTTGTCTCTACACAAGCAAAAAGGTACGAACCAGTAAGAGGTGACTTTCTTAGATATATCAGCCAGGTACGAACCAATAAAAGGTCACTTTCTTTTATATATCAGCCATTTGCTTCTTTCTCTCACTAGAGACCAGACTCACTTTTTCACCAAAAACCAAAATGGTTTTCTAAGCGAGAAAGATAGACCCATTTGGTGGTCGGCAACGAGAAGACTACCAAAAGCCTCCAGATCCTTGCATCAGTGAACAAGGGGCTACTCGGCAACGAAAAATCATTCCGATGATCGGGGGCATTTCGGCATCTCAGCCCTTATCTACCTCTCCTCGGCGGTGAGAGGAGCGCGGCACTTCGACGGTTGGAGAAGCTCGGCACTTCGGCGATGGGAGGAGTTCGGCAATGGTCCAGTTCTGCTCTTTCCTCTCTCTACCTATACATACACCGCCAATATAGAGAGAGGAAGAGCAAGGTTAGAATGCATAGCCGCTCCTCGCTCTCTGAGTATTTCTGTGAGTACATTTCGTATCAACCAAACAATCTGGGGGAGAAAATGGAGTTCTTCTACTACCTGGTGTTCGGGGCATTTGGGGAGGTGGTGCTGGCACTGGAGCTCAGCAAAACAAGGTCCATACATTTACTACCTCTACAGCCAATAAGGTTCTGTTTTTCAATCACCCCTAATCTGTGGTTGCTCGATACCTGATGGCCGGACTTTGCATCTCGGCTTGGCTTCTCAGATGCATGATTCTCTCTCTAAAAAAAATGGAGCTCGGCCTTTTCATGGGATATCACGGCATTTTTCGGAATATCACGGCATTTTCAAATCTCGGCAGTTACCAACTCGGCACTTTCAAAATAACTCAGCCATGCATCACCCCAGTTCGGAGGTGCTCGCATGCTAGGCACCACCTCCAGCTTAGTCTCTTCCGTCGCCAGATCTCTTCTTCTGACACGGCGTCGTCTTCGCCTTGATCCGTCGAGCAAGCTCTACTTTCCCTAATTGGGGATGGAGGAGCTCAACACCAGTCCAAGAGATTAGTACATCAGTTGTTTTTCTCTCCTCGGTGGTATCTCGGCAATGGGGATCATCCGACAACTGTTTCTGAACTTGTTTTGGTTTTTGTTCCATGAAGAAATATAAATTTTGGAGTATCTCAGTAGGCATTTCACCCTTTCTCGATCTCCTTAGCTGTGAGAAGGAGCTCGGCATTTCGGCTATTTAAGCTCCACAATTCGGCTCGGTACTATCTCCTTGGCATCCGCACACAGCTTGGCACTTTGTAAGACAGCTCGTCGTTGCTAGCATCAAACCCAGCTCGGCACTCAGCCACAACCCGGATGGCTGTCAAGTTATGTAACACGATCATTAGTCCCTATCGGTGCAATGTTAGCGATTTTGGGTTAGAGTTCTTGGCTAAATCTTGCTTGGCTTTGAGAGATGTGAACCTTTCATATTGTTCATTTATTTCTGACTTTGGAATAAGAGCCACCATATCTTCGGCACTTAGCGACTGTTTGGTAACATCTAGACATATCTCACATCAGAGCAGTCCATCTGAGTTCGATAGCTCAACACTGGAGCTCGGCGCTCAAGACCTGCACATGCAAGCACCCCCAAAACCAGTTCTGTCCCTTTCTCTCTCTACTCATGGGTTTTGATAAGAAGATCAAGATCGGAATCAACGGCTTTGGAAGAATTGGTCGTCTGGTTGCAAGAATTGCTCTACAGAGAAACGATGTTAAACTCGTCATTGTCAATAATCCCTTCATCACCACTGAGTACATGACATACATGTTCAAGTACGACAATGTTCATGGTTCTCGTCCATTACGATAGATCGGCAATACCCACCTCGGCAATGGAGCTCAAATCTCGGCGCACCTCTCATCTCGGCATCTCGATCCCTTAGTTGGCTTTATCTTGGCTTTATCTCACCAAGACACTAGCTGTGCAAACCATGATCTTCAAGGGAGAGCTTGGTATAATTGAAATGGCCAGAAATTTGAAGAGTACTTGCCTCTTGTTGTTACGAAAAAGAAGATTATAACCAGAAATCAAGTAGCTGGTAAGAGCAGGACCAACCACGTTAAATAAATTAGCATGGTAACTTCGGCACTTTGGTATTTTCAGCAAATTTGGTATTTCGGCATTTTACGGTACGAGCTTGGCGCTTCGGCATGTCATGGAAGGACAGCTCTACGAATCCTCATGCTCTCCCAATTGAATTATTCTGCTTGGCTACTGACGGAAGAGAACAATCAAACGGTTTCATCGTCAACCGTTGAATCTTCTTGGCGCCTAGAAGTGGGCATCACAGTCTCTCATCAGAACATATTAACTTTTTGGGATATCGAGGTTCCTTTCTCTCTCTACCTAAATACGCATTTCCTAGAGAGAGATCAATTGAGAACCCCAACAACCTGGCTTAGTGGGTTTTAAAGCTGATATTGGCTATCGGCGAAGTAAAGCTTTTTGGCTCCATCTTTATGGTTTAGTAGATTCCAACTAATCCGGAGCTCCTTCCCATGAATTGTGAGTTCTCGAAATGCGAGGAGAACGCATACTCTCCTCGGCACCTCAGTGGCTTAATTCTCGGATTGACCTACTTCTCGGCCGCTCGGCCATCCGTTTCTTCAATGCTTGGAGGCCTGCTTCTCGGTTGCTTCTCGCTTTATGGTTGCTTCTCGACATTTCGGCATACCTTGGGGCTCGAAGCCTCGGCCCCTCTTATAGTTGACTCCTCAACAACTCAAATTCAATTATCTCAACGGCTCAACTTATCAATCTTGGAGCTTAGGGATTGCTTCTCAGTCGAGGGGGAGAAGAAGCACCCCCCGTCGTAGTGGTTTTGCCTTCAATTTACATGGCTACATTGTGAAGATGGGATTTGAACCGAGCGCGTTCAATTAGAATACGGCTCTAGATTTTTATGCCAAATATGGAGAATTGTTGAATTTATCTTCTCGACACTATTGTTGGGCCTGTCTTCTCAGCTCATAAGCTGGATTTGTCTTCTCAGCACCAAATCCGAAGTTATCGACGCTACGGTTGGATTCGTCTCTCGGCCCTACTGGTGAGCATCTCATTTGCGCTTATGTTACTGCCATGGTCACCAAGTTCCTTCGTAGGAATTATGTATGGCTCATGTAGCCCATCAGCAAAATACCCTAGACCAGCCTAGGTGCCGAGCCCAACTCTCAGTTTTCAGCAAAAAACCCTAGCCTAGCCAAGGTGCCGAATCTAGCTCTTGGTCTTCAGCAAAAAGCCCTAGCTAGCCTAGGCAGGATATTAGAATAATCCCAGGGGTTAGAATAGCCCATTGAAAACCCTAACCTAACCTAGCCTAGCATAGCCTAGATGCCGAGCCCAGGTCTCGATTTTCAGCAGAAAATCCTACCCTATCCTAGGTGCCGAGCTCATCTCTCAGTTTTCAACGAAAAACCCTAGCCTAACCTAGGTGCAAAGCATAACTCTCGGTATTCAGCAAAAAGCCCTAACTAGCCTAGATAGGAAATTAGAATAATCTCCAGGGTTAGAATAGTCCATTGAAAACCCTAACCTAGCCTAAGTGGCGAGCCCAACTCTCAATCTTCAGCACTAAACCTTGGCTTGCCCAAGCATGTACAGAAGTCCTAGCCTGGCTAGGCACTGAAAGCCCTGGCGCGCCCAGGCATGCTCCAAAGTCCTAGCTCAGCTAGGAAACTAAAGTCCTGGCTTGGCCAGGCACCCAAAGCGATACCATTGGTTAGTCTTCATGACAAAAGATCCATCATTAGACACCACCCCTCCCATCCCATCTACTGACCGTGGATGGGACAACACATAAAATCTCTCTCTCTCTCTATAGTCTTTGAAGGCATTTTTGTATATATACATCCCCATCTCTCAACTGAGAAAAGAGGACCTGGAATTTTTCAATACATAGTTTTCTCTTTCAATACTGGAGCCAACTTGGGCGTCGGAGCCCCTCCCTCCGGCCGCCAGCCGCTAACCGAGAATCTGTTCTTCAGGAATCAGGTAAACGAAGCACCGAAGCGCCCGTGATTATCTTCTTTGTTGGACTTCTTTGTTCAACCCACCAAAATAAATATAATTTATGATTCATCCCCGTACAAATAACAAGTTGTGTTTAAAGCCAAAATTTCAAGGTCAAGATTCTCAAATGCAAGAAACATGTCACGTCACCTATTGTGTAGGCAGAATGCATATATAACAACATCAGCACTAGTGGAGCAATTGACAAATTACAGAAGATAACATTTGTGGGAATCAAACATTATATTGCCAGCAATTAGAATTTGAATAAAGATCTTAAAGTGATATACCAAGAATAGCATACGACTGCAGTTATGATAGACTTCCCGTATGGAAATTAAATTTCTGTGTAGAAGCAACTACTAAAGTTCCATTTAATTAATTGACCAAAAAGAAAGATTTCTTAAAAAGGGTAGGGTAGATGGAGGAAGAGAAGGGGGTGTTGGGCTATCGTAAGCAATCAAACTTGAACTTGAGACTAATTTTTCATCAGATCTAAAAGTAAGCAAGCTCAGAGAGATCATACCTTCCCATTCTTTCGGAAGGTAAAAGTATGTCCTGTAGCAGCCAGTAGGATTATCTTCTGGAACACTAGGGGGATTCAGTGGAAATGGATATAAAATATTTGTATAAATAGGCCGATCAAATCCATGCATCTGCCAACTGGAAGGAACTGTTCCAATTAGGAAGAAAACAAATATAAGAGGTTGTAAGAGGAGAACTTGGAAGATAAGACATTTCAATGCAAACTTCCATAAACTGAATGCATAAATACAAACAAATGGTTATGTTTTCTGTAGCTATAAAAAGGTTTAAAATGAAACCAAATTGCAACTAACAAAAAAATATTGGACATCACCACCTAATAAACGTTGAGAATTTTAAGTCTTTTCATATTTTATCTGTTAAATAGCCATATGTGTATTTTGGTCATAAAAAATTTACAAGTACAAATAGAAAAGGATGAATGGAGAAAACCCCAATTTTTCACTCTCTCCACCTACATCAGTTTTTCCTTCTTTTCTTTTTGATTCTCCATCTACTTCTTTTTTTTTTTTCTTTTGCGCAATCTCAATTTGGCATCAAAGCCATGCGGATAGAGTCTAGGGCTGAGAGTATTACAAATTGGGACGTAAAAAAGAGGAAAGAAATTGGCCTCCATGGTCACCCTGGAGAGCAGGTTTCACTATTATATTTCTTTCTATTTGTTTTTTTTCTTAACCACTGCATTTGTTTTGTGATTATCTTTTATCGGTAGTTATTTTCCATATCTAATTTTTAGGCAATTTCGTAGCAGATTTCCAGGAGTATCAATCATAGAGCATGCCAATTGGATCTTAGAGGCATTACCCAAGGCTTTTGAAGGTCGATTGTTAATTATGTCAAAGATTTATACTTGGTCTTGTGGTTCAATAGTCTGTTTCGATTTTTAGGTTGTTCAGTTGCTTTGGTTTCTCATATAGCATCAGGTTTGGGTCTGTGAAATTGGATTCTCTTAAAAAAGCAGCTATCTTGTCAGGTTTTACTCATAATTCATTTCCTTATTGATATACTCTTTTTTTTTTTGCTTATTCTTTTGCTTTATTGGTAAGTATCCCTATTGATATACTTAGTTTTGTGAAGATCTGATTGAGTTGCTAAGCAAACATGTCTGAGGATGGTACTGCCTCTCAACCACCTAATACTGTTCTGTTCATCACCTTCACTATGGGAGGAATTACATAGCCTGGTCTCAATCATTCCAGTTTTTTGTTAAGAGCAATGAAAAAATGGGGTCCTTGACTAAAGACTGGAGCCACAGGTTGATAGACCACTTCATGATAAGTGGGACTTATAATTCAACGGTCGTGGCTCCTTAACTCCATGCAACCAAATATCAGTAATGGATTAATGTTTATCGACTCTGCTAAGGAGATTCAGGATGCAATTGTGTCATACCCACAATAGGAAACAACGGCAAAAATTTAAAATCTGAAGTATTGGATTAACAATGCTAAGTAGAAAGTCTCTTCTATTACATTTTACTTTCACACATTACGTGCATTATGTAGAGTTGGACCTGTATCAAACATCAGATATGGAAGAGTGTTCAGAGATAATTCGAAACTTGAGAATGCAATCGAACAGGAAAAGATTAGAGTTTCTTGCCTGGTTAAACCCAGAGCATGACATTAGAGTTCAAATCTTGGGTAAGGAACCTCTCCCATCTTTGCAAAAGGTCTATGCCTATGTCCAGCATGTGGAAAGTAGGTGGGGGTTAATGCTTCATCCACCACCGCTACTGTAGAGTTCTTCTCTACTTCTACTCCATGAGATCCCAGGTCAGGAAGTAAGAAATCAAATAAAAATGGGACTGGTGGTACTTTAGATGATATAGACAAGTTATTTTGTGATTTTTGCAATAAGTCAATACATAATAGAGAACATTGTGGGAAACTCCATATTCGTCTTCGGTTAGGAGGAAGGGAAGGCCAATTTGACAGTAGAGGGGGGGATCACATGCTAACTATACTACCATTCATCGATGTAATACTGAGATTGCTTCCACTGTTACTCATGTTGATGCCTCCAAATCTGAATTCGTGACTCTCACGAAGGATGAGATCATAACTTTTTGTTGCCTCATAACACAGTTAGGCACACATCTACATCACCAGCTTTACCTATTTAGCAACTAGTATTGTGGTATTATTTGCGTCATTATAGCAAAACATATTGGCCTATATTTGTTTTATCCTTCAAAGTGAAATTTGCTAAACTGATAAATTTATTTACAATTTTACATTTTTGGCCTTAAAAGCAACATATAATTTAATACAATTATTTAAAAAAACATGTTTTTAGGTGTCACATTATTGATTAAAAACTATTACAAGCATTCAAAATGTTATAAATAATGGCATGACATGCTTAACAATGAATTTATTTTAGCATTTGCAAGTGCCTAAAAAATCCGGAGTTTGGTTTCCGATTCCCATTACACAATAGCCGATACGCCCGTAACCTGTTACACACAACTATGACCGTTTCATCGCCAAATACCCAAGTTGAGTATTTAGAATATTTTCACATCAACTTGAGAGCAAATGTCTAGAGTTCTAAATCCTTTTATATTTTCTCTCTTTATTAGTCACAAGGGTATTTTTTTAATAAATGGTTTATGAGTATCAATAGAAAAGGGCGAAGGGAGAGAATCATAATTTTTCATTCTCTTCAACTATCTTAGTGTTAAAAATAATTCAAAATTTTGCAAATATTAACACATTAAAAGTATACTCTATATAGATATACACACTCTGTCACGACCCATTTTAAAACATGGAGTCCGTGATCGGCCAGTGAGTCAAAACTCACCAAATGCCTCTTTATCTTAACTTTCTTTCCTCATTCAGAAGAAAGATAAGATTTGTTTAAAAATATCCAAGAGCAAAAATAGATTTATTAAAACTTTTTCAATTGACATTTTTACACATAAATTCCCAACATAAAATTTTTCAAAACATTTAACTATAACAATGTTTCACATAAGAGTTCATTCTATAAAAAAAAATAGAACAAAAAGGTAATTACAGGAAATGAAAAAAAAACTTGCACTTCTTATTCTTCAAACACTGAATCTTCACGCTTTCACGTGTTACCTGAAATTGTTCAACATCCATTAGCAATGCTAGTGTGAATTCAATAATAACGGAATTATTAATTATGTCACAGTATTAGAATAATATATATTAAACGATTTGCCATAATTTAGTAGGGAGCGACACCATATTTAATACAGTGGACATGATCATTCCTTAAGCCACCTAGCCGTGACCACACCCTTATTGCCTTGCCTCGCAGGTACGCTTAACGTTCCCTAGCAGCCAGGACGCCGTTTAACCCATCATTCTATCATTCATTTATATCATTCATTCATCATTTCTGGTCATTCATATTATTTTATTCATTTATTCATTATTTTCAATATCCATGTGAAATAAAAACTAATTCAGATATCAGAGACTCACCTGATCTAGCAGAAATTGTGATTCTTCAAAACTCCAAGTCTAAAAGAAGTACATAAACAATATTTTAGTGATTCAATTTTACTTTTAAATTTTGGCATTAAAATTGTATTATTATTTCATAACAACTATTTAATATAGTATATTTATAATTATAAGATTCTAATTTAAATTATTGCTACAAGACTTATTTTCTTAAATTTATT
>JAOTRH010221210.1:0-10517 GCA_034768845.1 Heliamphora exappendiculata
TATTATATTTATAAAATATATATTTTATACATATATTAATATTTAAAAAATATTTATTTTATGTAATCGGGGGCGGAATTAAAAAAAACGAAATGGGAAGAGCAAATATCGTCCCTACTCCGTTCGTTATCAAAAGCGGGAAAAATCTTACAAATCGGGGCAGGGACGAGACGGGAACAGGGTGGAGTCGGGGCGGGGCGAGACGGGATGGGAGAAATTGCCATCCTTAGCCTTTGGGGGCTTCTAATTGGAAACTTTGGCCCAGGCTAAATGTCGCCAATTTTATTTATTTTTGATATTTTTTAATTTTTTAATTTTTTAAAATTTTTAATTAACTTTTTTTATTTTTTTAAATCTTTTCGATAAGATACTTAAAAAGTAAAAAATTTTAATCAAATAATAAAATTTTTTTACTAAAGACGAAAATAAGTACATAAAATTTAACTTATTAACTTATTTTAGCTTATTTTTATTTTTTTAAAATTTTTTTTATATTTTAATAAAAAAAATTATTTTTCCAATTTGTTTCAATGAGAAGAGTTTAAAACTATAATAGTTTGACTAAATAATTAAAAAAATTTACTAAAAATAAAAATATACAACATTAAATAAGCAAATAAGCAATTATCCCAAACAGTTTAAGTGGAAGTCTTTAGGGAGTGTATGGAGATTCATAAAAATAAAATTGACTTCAATATCTATTAGACAATATAAAACTTTTGATGTAATGTTTGTGAAGGTATAAAAAATCTAACTATTGAAATGAAACAATCTTAACTTTCGATTTTGTTATATCTCTTCTCTCACGTTCTTTTTTGTTAAAAAGTAAATAAAAATATTAATTTTTATTACTTCTCTTTTTATTAATCCAATGAAAAAATAGTATAATTTTACTTTTGTCATTTTTTTTTCTTTACATCTACAAATTAAAAGATTAATAAAATATATTTTTAATTGAATGTCTTAAAATTGACTAATTATATTTTTAATTGAGTACCTTAAATATCAAGAATTAAATATCTATCTATATAGTAATATAGAACTTTTAATGTGACATTAATGTATGTGTAAAAAATCTAATCATTAAAATTAAACAAATAATTTCATTTTTATTTTTACTGTCTTATCTTATTTTAAAATGAAACAAATACTATAGTGACATTTATAACCGTCACGATAGTATTATTGAAACTTACTTGAACATGTATAACTCCCTTTCGTACTGTGCATGTATTCTTATGTGAACTAATACATACAATCCTACTTGAAACTAATTCTCGATAGTTTTTTATCATATTTTGGCATCTCATAAATATGAGTTAGAGATATAATCTGTGGATATATCTACTTCCTGTCAAAGTAAAATTTTTGCATAAAAACTAGTTTTCAAAAAAGTCAATCTTTAAGCTACTCCAAACATGTGCGCCTTAGGCCCTCATTGGCAACTTGGCATTTCAAAAACTTAAAATGCCAACATAAATTGATCAATTTAGTTTGAATCAGTTGATTTTGATTTATTTCGGTTTAATATTTTATTAAACGGTGTTCAAAGCAAAATTCTTATTTTTTTCTTTTAAACCATTCAAATCAATTCATATTAAAAAAACCGCCCAAGATTGACCAGTTTAGTTTGATTGGATCGGTTTGTTCGATCTAAACAATTTTTCTTATACGAGGAATTAATGACCAATATATATATATTTCAAATATTGTTTGACAAACCAAAATCCAAGTTGACATATCATGAAACTGTAAATTAAGTTTTGAATTCTCCATTGCAAATACTACCATCCAAAAGTTTAGAAGGATGACCAGAGGAATCATGAAAATATACATCACCTGGTAAAAGAAGAAAGCTAAAAACAAAAGTTGCCGCACATATATAAGGAGTAATTATTTGGTGCTCTTGAAATATAACGGAACAAGTCCACCTGGTTGTCACACCCTCTTTTCAGGGTGCAAAAATCAAAACTTAGAACGATAAAAAAGTATCTACATAAGTCAAACTGAACTTATTTATTTGTAACTATAAAAATATTATACATTTTAAGGATATACCATCCCTACCACTCAAACAAGATTACACAAAAGTTTTATATTACATAACCTTATAACAAAACAACCTCTGACTGACAACTATGGTGGACCAACTTTTAATCGTTCATGCTATCTGCAACCACAAGGTTACAGGAGAGTACAGTTACTATTATAATGAACAACATGCAAAACAAACATTTAAAAATAATGTATTGCTAAAACATCACACTTTTATAAAATTTGAAGAATTTGATCAATCTTTGCAAAAATATATCGACAGCCACAATTTACTGATTTCACTGTTTCACATTTAAAAATCAAGTTTCTAGCATAACTGCCACAATTTAAAATAACCATGTCTCCATTACGGTTCATACCCAACGGTGTCCAAGTAGTCGTCAACCTCACGACCGAGAATTCTAACGGTACCATAACATCAATTCTCAATGCAAAGATAGCAACGTGATAGAATGAGGGTATGACAGTGGTACTCTTACCTAATATAGTAGCGAAAATTTTTATAGTCGAGACATAACAATTCACTTTTATTTGGTGATTAAAAGACAAAGAATAACATATATTGGAAAACTTGCAATCATTTATTTGTCAAAAATATCACGTGATATCGCTTACGTAATACTCCGAAAGTACCTAATAATTTTCCATATATAAGGGGGGTTGGAGAGGGGAACACAAAATACTAATCCCTCTTATATTTCATCTATGATCCATCACAAAACACCACAACATTGATCAGTTTATAAATCTTGTTCTAGAGGTTGTCAATCCCAAGCAAATACATTAAATAACACAGTTGGGCTTTGGATCAAGGTTTTAAATTGCGATATCAGTATTAGTGATATGGCCGTGTATCAACCAATATTGGACAATATCGGCCCATACATTAGTAAATATCGGTATTGAAAGTCTCATATCGTGATGCATATCGGCGACACAATACTTAACGGCCGATATTTAAAACTTTGTGTCAAATAAGTTACCGTCATGGAAGCCATCGTAACGGCAAGGACGGTAGTAATTGCAATAATTAATCGTCAGACATGATTGATCCCTCAGCTTGAACGTGTGGATATGAGAAGTTTAGAATCTCGCTGTTGCCCTTGTTGAAACCTGCACAGTCCCTAACATCAAAGTGCACAAGCTCTTTGCAGCCCTGCAAAATCATCACAAGGTTCTTCTTTTCCATAAAATTATCCCTCAGCTGCAAGTGCTTTATATTCGAAAGTAAGTTGACGATGGCCGAGGCTTCATCTTCCCCAATACAGGCTCCCCTAATAGACAATCCGACAAAGTTCTTGCAGTGAATGCTGATTTGTGTAAGGATTTCTCGCAATTGAAAGCGCATTCTAATGCTTAAAAATTCCAAATTTTTCCACTTGCTCACAAGGTTTGGGATCCTGAACACATGTTCACGAGGTAGATGAGAAGGCAGCAACAAAGTCCTTAAGTCAGGGCACCTGTGAATTAAAAAAAAAAACACATAAAAACAAGTAATTCTCTACAATTTGATTCTGAGTCTTCCCTAACTTGGGATTATTAAAGTTATAACTGCAAAATTATTCCCTAGCAATCCATTAAATGAAAAAATAAAATTAAGAAAACCTTTCAAGGTACAAGTTTAGCTAGATATCAACAAAACAAAGGAAAACATAAGCAAAAAGACATTTGTACTCGTGCATCTTCCCTTCCCTACTGTAGCAGCACCATATTCATCTCAACAAAATGGTGTTTGCCAAAAGCAAAAGAAAGAACCGCATAATCTTTAACATAGCAGGTAGTATGTTGAAAGGTAAAAACATGCCACAACATCCCTCTCCATCCGGGGTCACATTCACGGACATAGCTAGGGGCAGCGACCAGGCGTGAGCACTGTCCCCAGGTTTCAGAAAAATTCTATTATTATAGTTATATTAGTTCTAAATAATTTAAAATTGTATAGCTTCACCCTACTAGATTTTTAAAAAAAAACTATTCGTCCTCTAGAGGAAAACTTGCGTCAGTCCCTGAAAGCCGTAGTGGAGAAGTGGAGGCATACGAGTAAAAATGATTTCATCCCTGTGTTTTTCTCATCTAAAAATAAGCTATCAAACTTGGGTCTTAGAAGAAAAATAGTCACGCAAGGGCGTTGGTAGTAAAATAATTTGACAATCATAGACTTCAACTGTAATAATCCCTTTAAACTTTTAAACATAGAGGTAAATTCCATGGTTAAAAAAACATAGAACAAAAAGTTATATGCTTCTTTTTTTTTTAAAGCTAATAAATTTACTAGTGTTTGGGATAGCTTAGAAAGTGGGGGTTTTCTTGTCTGCTTTGTTAAATTTTCTATTTAACTTTTGCACTTTTAAAAAAATTCTTTTAACTAGAGAAAGTTAAAAAGTATGTCCATTTGGACTAAAATGAAAAAGTTAGCTAAAAACAAAAACAAACCATAAAGTTTATTGAGTAGTTTTTTGTATTAATTGAACTCTTTTTTATATTTTTTGATCAAATTTTAATTTTTTGATTGCTCATAATGTTAGAAATCTAAAAAGTATGTTATTTTGGACTGACAGTAAAATATTCACTAAAAATATATAATAAAAAAAACTATTCCAAACAGAGTTAAAAGTAATTCAATTGCAGCAACTTACTCTTCAGCAAGATAAAGCAGAGCTTCTTTGGTGCAACAACGGGGAAGCTCTAAGAAAGTGGCGGATCTATCACTACGCTTGACTACAAACTTGATGAACCCGGTGACCGGGAAGTTATCTTTCACTTGATATTTCTTCATGAATCTCGACCTTAAGACCAAACATGGATAATAGAGAAAGATTTTGGAAAAATCAAGATGGCGCCAGCATTGAGGATTGAGAGTCGCTTTGCGCCAAGATTTGCAAACAAAGGGCACATCCAACAGCAGAGATTCTATTCCCAATCTTCCAAAAATATTCAACAGGCAGTCCTGGTTCAGGTCTTCCCACTTTTGTTCACGCATCTATACAACAGAATCAAACTTAGGATTCATTTGGGAAGCCACTTTTAAGCTAACTTTTTATCTTTTTTTGCTATAAAAACATCGTTTGTTTTTTCAAAACACGCCAAAAAGAATACTTTTTAGTTTTTTTGTATGGATCCGAATATCGATATCATAAATATTTGCATTTAAATTCTGATGTAGGGGGAAATAGCCATTTTAAATTCAAAAAACTTGTCTCTTACCAAACGATATCTTTTAAAAAATCTACTAAAAACTAGTTTTTAAACTTCCAAACCAAATGCAACGAACTTTTTTCATTTCATCTTTTTAACTAAAAAAGGCAAAGAATGTAAAAGCTATAGCGAGCAAAATCAAGCTTTATAGCTCGTTTGAATTGAGTAATTAGGAAAGGTAAGAAAAGAAATGAATATCTTATAACTCCAATTACTTATTTGGAGAACTAAAGATAAATTGAGAGAATATGGAAGATTTGATCTTCTCTTAAAACCTCATTTTTGAAGGTCTCCCAATGTAGAGAGATTTGAAGACAAAAGAAACAACTTGAATGTAAATATTTTATAATGTCAAAAATAACCCATCAAAAACACACAAAAAAAATAAATAAATAACATGAATATCCTAGTGTTTATTGTAACAGTCAAAACTTTTCTTTATAACACTATGGTTCTTCTCCTTATTCAAACAAGAAGAGAACATGTAACGAGCCGTCAATTCAAATTAAATCAAATTAAATAAAAAATAAAACTAATATAATAATAATAAATAAAATATAATATAAATATACGTGTTTATGTGCTTATCTGTTTAATTTATATATATTATAATATTAAAAAATTTGGATTGTTCTCACGTGTTTGTTTTGTGTCGTTTTTCATTCTGATCTTTTTTATGAATCTCGAGAGAAGCCTGTTTAGCCCAAAACTTTAGTCAGGCCAACCAAATTATTCCTCAAGCCCAAATTAAATTAAAAGGCTCAATTCTTGAGAATAAACCCAAAAAACCCAATAAAAAACCTTTTTACTAACCCAAATTCCTCTTTTGAGCCAGACAAGGCCTTGTATATATTTTGTTTGTCAAAACTAAAATTTTATAAATTTAATTTGATTTAAAATAATATCTTTATATAGCTTAATTTAATTAAATAAAAACTATGTATACTAGTTTTTAATTAAAAAGCTTACCTTAAAAATTTTTGCAGAAAGACTTTGACTTATGTCATCCATGTGTATGTATTCAAATATTATAATAATGATTTTAAACTATAGATATAATGTGCCAACTATAATTTTATTAATTAAATATATTTCTCTAAAAAAAGTTACTACTTTTCTATTTTAAGGTTATTTTAAGTTTTTTTTTTATCAAGGTAGTATAATTATACCAACATGAACCCATTTTATATACTTAAATATACAAAACTCAGCTATGATTAGCCCCCAAAGTCCCTTGGCCGGCCACCCCAATTTCCCCCATGAAAGACATCCCATTTTTGTCATGCATGGGTCTTTTCGTGTAAGTTTGCATGCATGGTGATTGGACCATTTTTTTTTTCCTTCATCATTTCTCCTCTACCCACCTTTCTTGCATAAAATCTCAGCCATTTTCCCCTCTTTTGGCTGAACAACATTGTGAGATATATAAAGAGAGAAAAAGAGCTTGAGTGAGAAAAGAGAAGAAGAGGAAAGAACTAGGGAGAGAAGAAAGGATCTCAAGGCTTGTCGGTGTTCTCTTGTTCTTTCTTCAAAGAAGTCTACATCAAAAACTTTTATGTCCATTCCAGCATATTCAAAGTAAAAATCATTTATATATAGATGTATTTTTAATGCAAATTCTTGGCCCTTTTCTTCATTTCTTTTTCTAAAACTCATTTTATTTGAGTTTTGATTTTTAAATATGGTCTATAACTCACGTATAAATCATATATATGAGGGGTAAAAAAATGCAATGAAGAATTAAGGGCTACAAGGGTTGTGCATATACCATCTTCATGTTTAGCCCTATGAATCCGGCAGAAATTTCTTGATTTGCACGAATTTATTTTTGAATCAAACCTCAGCTTTTGATCTCAATATTTTTTCTGTAGCTTAATATAAATGTCCTTTGCATGCATGAATTTTTGTAGAACCTAACTTCAGATTCTTCATATTTTAAAATTCAAATTTTGAAATGGTTAAAATACTGTTTTAAACAGCCAACTTTGAAATAACATTATTTTTTGTAAAAAATGTCTTTTTGCATGAAACCAGGAAGAGAAGTTAGATTTTTTTTCTTATCTTTCTAATCTTATTGGAATCACTCGAAAATCAAAAGTCTACTAAATGTTATGCTAATTTTCCTTAGGTGTGCCATATCTAGACACCCTGTAGTTAAAAATTGACTTTTTCCAAAATATGAAATCTTTTTTAGTAAAGTCAAGTCTCAGAATTTCCTAACATCCATAAACATTTCTACAAAATTTATCAAAAATTATACATTTAGATAAGGGTACTATTTGGATTTTTAAAACAAGGTGACAGATTCTGTCTCCTATTTTTAAGACAGACCAGATTTGTCACTCTTACTTGTTTTGAATAAAATTCCATTTTAGAAGCCAAATTGAGAAAAAATTTCTTCACAAAAAATGTAGATGACGTTTAATTGACTATAATAACATTTATATTGATGTCTAATTGACTATAATAACATTTATATCTATATATGCTGATCAATTTTTTTTATTTACACACTTCTAAATTATACAATTGATCATTGTACATTGTTTGTTTTTTATCGGGATTCTGGAAAATACAACTGCAAAATAATTTTATTGGATATTGTAGTTAAGAGGTGAATTATTTTTGGATTTTTGTTGATACGAGTGTAAATTTTATAGAACTAATGAATATGAAGTGTTTGAACGAATTTATAATAATGTAAATTAAGAGTTTTATTTTTTATGTAAATTATCATACTTGAATATTTTTTTTAAAAAAAAACTCGAGTTACGCACGCTTCGCGTGTGTCCCTACTGCTAGTTAGTATAAATGTGTTGTGCTATAAATGAGGGGTAAAGGATAAACAAAACAAAACAAAACAAAATAAAAATAGTTTAGCATTAAAATACTTCGTTGAGCTTTAATGGTGGCCAATATGCCAAGTCTGAAAAAGATTGCCCCAACAGATACGGACCCTAGAGAAAACTTACAAACACTGTTAAACATTTTACACTTCATCGGCTACACGAGATCCTGTGATACACTCCAGATCTTTTCGATACTCTGGGGTGTGAAAAAGCTAGTGCTTTTAGTTTTTAATTTCTTTTTATTAATTTTAGTTATAAGCTATAATTTTTTCTAAATACCCATAACTTTTATTATAAACTATAACTATTTTTTTTCTATTTCAGCTCTAAATTACATTTTTTACCAAACACTCACAACTTCTGTTATAAACTATAATCTATAAGCTACTAGTTTTATTAATGTCAAATACCACCTTATTCTATCAGTGACATTTCTCTCTCTATTAGGCCATCTCCCCAACTCTTCACTTTTCTTTCATCAAATTTGAGTAAAGAATTTGATTAAAAACTTCATTTGATACTATATACTCCAATGGTCAGAAGCAAGTTTTTCATTAAATCTTTTAAAAAATTCCAAACTTATCCTCAAAACATATTTTAACCATTTTTTTTTAAAAAAAAATTGAATGCTCCAACACTCCATCTTTTAACCATTTCGTCAAATCTTTTTAAAAAAAAATCCAAACTTATCCCAAAAAATTACTTGTCATTTCCTTGATTTGAGGAAAAAAAATAAGTTTGATTTTGTACAGGTTTTAATTTGATTTTTTTTTATTTTAAAAGAAGAGAGATGAAGGGATGGAGATTCCCTTGCCCATTTTATTCAGCTTTCATTCTTTCTATGGTTAACAATTTATATGCATCGACAGTTGTATTTATTTTTTTACAAAAAAGAACAACAAAATGGTATTCACATTCCAGAGGATTTCTCGATAGACTGGTCATCCCCCGAGTTTTCAATTTCCGGAATTGAAAGGAAAATCCTGATATATTTTTCCCCTCCTTTTTGCTGAGATAAGAAGCTAAAACTTCAAAGATCAAATTCTGATAATTAAAAACTTGGTACCATTTTTAAATAAGATGAAGTTTGTGGTTCTTACTTCTAAGTTCTTACTAATAATTATGAAGAACATGCCTATTGCCTAGTACCCCAGAAAAGGAATGAAAATTCCCTCTATCATTTGGATCTTGAATTTGTAGAGGGAAAAGAAAATCAATTCGAAAAGGTTAAAAGTGAAAATGAAGCGAAAGAGGGTAATTTTTCATTCTCTGTTCTATAAGATTAGGAAATGAAAAGAAAATGAACATATATTTGCCAAAAATCTATTTTCTGTTTAGTTGCTCAAAAAAATATGTACAAGTAGTTCTATTTCCTTTTCCTTTCCCTTTCGTTTGAGAAATCCATGATCCAAATGCATCATAAAATCGAAATCAACAAACTAATTTGCTTCAAATGGTAGAAGATATCAAAGCTAAAATTGTACTCCGATCAACTCCATTAATAGAAGAACAGCCCACAGCAATCACAATCAACTCATGAAATACGTTTTCAAGATTGAAAACCTAAAAGATCGCAAACCCGAAACAGGAGAACTCATCAATCACGAACAATGGACAACCAATCAAATTAAACCAAGCAAATGTAGAGGTAATCGACGCATCGCATGCAAGACGAGTGAAAGGAAAAACCTACCTCTCCAATGGTTCGCCTCTTTAGACGCCTTCCAAACTCCATGGCCAATCTCAAATCTTCAAACCCTTAAATGCTTAAAAACTATCACTGAAATCACACCTTGTCTTTGCGCCCTTGTCATCGATCTTCGTCGATTCCGTGCCCTATCTCCGACATCGCCGTACGGTCGCACCACTTTATCTTTCTCAAGTCTTAGGATCGGTTCGCTTCAAACAATTATTGGTAAAGGGAGTAAAGCTCCAGATGAGAATTTCTTTGACAGAATTTAGCCTTCGTTTGTAATGAGAGGAAGAAGAGTGAAAAAACCCGGTAATTGTCGAGAAAATGGAATTCGGAATTTAAAATAAAAGGTTTAAATTTAGTTGTGTATTAGTGTAAATAAATTTATATTATTAATTTTAAATTTTAAATAAATTTTTTGAAAATATTTTCTAAATTTTTAGTATTGTTAAAAAAAAATGTTACTTATAAGTGCAGTAATTCTGAGGTGTAGAGTGGGATTCTCAAAATTTATTCTGAAATTTTATGTGACATTTAACATAGTCTTCTTTCCAAATTATTAAATACTAATACTCCTATTTAACTTTTTTTTTCTTTTTTTTCTCTCACTACATAACTAAACTATTTTACCTCTATTTTTATTTTTTCTTTTTAATTAATATCGCTTTCAAATCATTTTATTATAAATAATAAAATCAAATATTAATTTTGACTAACTAATTAAA
>JAOTRH010221221.1:0-10516 GCA_034768845.1 Heliamphora exappendiculata
TTCCTGTGTATCGGTGACGATATATATATACTGTAGTGTAACAGAGAAACCCTACGAAATAATTGGGGAGAGAGAAGATACGAGAATAGAAGTAGACAGCAGAGTGAGCGAGCTCTACTTTATTCGGTTAGTGGCGTGGCTTCCTCGCTTATTTATAGTGGGAGAGAGAGAGAGAGAGAGAGAGAGAGATGGGGACATATTCTACTGTGCGATATACGAGCTCTCATTCTCTCTCCTTTCTCTATCTATTTTCTCTCTCTACATTTTGTGGCGGAAGAAATCAGAAACGTTGTTAGCAATATTTTAAAAACCAGATTATTAACCAAATCGAAAAAGATATATGGTGAACGGATAATCGATTCAATTGCAATTAAATTAGAATTCAATTGTGATATTATAATTATATTATTAATAATTTTTAATATTTTAAATATTAAATAAAATTAATATGTAATTCATAATTTAAATATAAAAATGATATTTTATTATCTAAACATAATTCTAATTAAACATAAAATTTCTACTATAAGTAATTAAAAATTAAAACATTTTTAATTTTCAAATTAAAATATAATAACCATAAGTGAAAGAAACAAAAATTATAATCCTTAATTCTTTGTTAGAGGCTTAAAGCATTATAACAACGTTAACAAAAAATCTAACAAAACAACATTCTGCACACCACATTAAAAAAAAATAAAAAAGAACAAAAACCAAAAAAAAAGAATTAAAATTTTTAAATTAAAACTTGAAAATATTAAAATTCATGAAACTCGAACAGTTCTAGTGAATCGAAACCAATTCTACTAGATCACCGGTTCAACTACGAATTTAAATAATTTTTATTAAAAATATCAATTTTTATATCTAACTGATTTAACAGATTAATTTGGATCGTTAACTAAACTAATGAGTTGAACCGGCTTATCCGGTCAGATTTTTAAAACATTGATTCTCGGTGCTGTGTTGGTATTGAGAAATTGAACCTGGGTTAATTAGGTCAATGCACAGCCACTTAAATAATTTAATTCTCAAAATATTTTTATGATTGAATTAATTTATTGTGGTCTCAATTTGCAACTTGATTTTAAATTATATTTTTTTGTTTAAAATTATTTTAAGTTAAATAAGTAACAAATTTAGTTAGTGAAATGTAGATATGAATTTAAGTTAAAAGATAATAAGTCAAAAAATTTGACTTAAAGTGACTTTAAATTAAAAAAGTTTTAAGTAAAAAAAAATTACTATAATTTTTTAAAATTTATTTGTACATAATTTTATATTTAATATATATCTTATTTAATAAATTTCGATGAAGAAATTTTAAAAATATAATTTTTATAAAAACGATATATGTATAATAAAAGATATGATTTTTTAAAAATATATAAAATTATTTTATGTAAAAAAATTAAAAAAATTTAGGTTTTTAAACGAGACATTTTAATTTTTTAAACTTAAAAAAAAAAAAAAACAAAAAATCTAGATGGAAGCCAATTAGTAAACGAGGCCGAAATGTAGAATTAATAATCTTATGTATCTTATATTTTTTCCAATTTTGCAAGTATTGTTAAGTCTTAACAATTTTAAAATTAGTGCTAACTATTATTATTGATATCAAGTGTTCATAATAATTTTAAAATGGAAGATTTTGGTCCATGTTCCATTTAAAATACTTATTTATGTATAAGTTTCAACTTAAAAGTAATGTTTCATTCAGTTTCATTTTATATTATTATACCAAATTACTCCTAATACATCATTCATACTCTGCGAATCTAAATTTTTCAACAAAAAAATATTATCATTTGAAAATCATCGATATCGATGAAAATCTCAAAAAAATGAACCATAAATGTTCAGAATTTTTGTTATGATATTTTCTCACAATTAAAAAATAAGACAATGTTTTGGTTGGAAAATTAAATATTTTATAATATCTCATTTTATGTAAATAAGACATTTTTTGAACATATGAGACATTTCATAGATTACAAAAGAGAACTCTCATTTATCTTTTTAATAATATATATTCTCTCATTTTATTAATATAAAATTTAGTTATTTAACAAATAATGACTCATTCATGCATGAAATGAATCAAATTGAATGCATTATTTTATTTTTAAAATATATTTCATTTAATAAAAAATAAAACATTGTGAAATATCTCATTTTTTTACCAAAATATTATCTTATGACCCTAACTAAAGCCATCGTCCCCCAACCCTTCGTCGATCTTAGAATTGTCATTGACACAGACATCGACTGCAGCGGCGGCATCAATAGCGTCGACAATCCCATCAACATCAACAAACTTATCGTGCTAATGGTTGCCATCATGCTAAAAAAATAGTAAAAACTCTAGCGATCTAAATGTCGATATCGATCATCTATGTGTTTATAATCCAATATATCTTCAAGTAATTGATTGTTTTAGAAGATTCCGTCTAATTCAAGATCAAGAACTGGTTTATATTGATAACAATAATGTTTGTTATAGTGATTTCGGGAGTTGAGTGGACGTAGAAGCTAGTTCTTCTTCATCAATGGTGATGAATAGCAAGCAATTTTTTGTTGACGGATTGAAAGATAACATGCCACTTCTAAGAACTTTCAACAAAAAATTGCTCGTTTCATTTGATTCAAAAATATCCAGCCATTCAATGCTTGTGAGGCGTATATTTATTAAAAATAATTATAAATTTAAAAAATAAAACCTTAAAATAATTAAAAGTAGTTAGAACTTATTATCTAAACAAGTCCATTAAATAGAATTCCAAATTAATTTTTTCTTTTAAAATAATGCAAACTATTATTAGAAACATAACTGAGTAGTTTCTTTTAAACCAAAAGAACTTTAAGCTAGAAAATTTTTGTTATAATTTTTAAAAATTTATTTTTAAATAATTTTATATTTAATATGAATCTTGTTTAATAGATTTTGATGAGTATATTTTAAATATATAATTTTTATAAAAGCTAGATGTGTATAGTAAAATTTATGATATTTTTAAAAAATATAAAATTATTTTATATAAAAAAATAAAAATGCTAAAAGCCTTTAGTCCAAAAGAGGGTTTTTAGTTTTTTTGGATTAATTTAAGAACAAATAAATAAAATTCAATTTAAAATCAGTTGCCAAATGAGGCCCTAAATTTTGAACTATTTCAATCCTACATTAACACAAAATTTATTCCTAAATATGTAAATTTCACATTAATGTGTGATTGATTGTGCAATGACTCATAGTAATGTTTGTTAACACTTAGAATTATAATTTTTAGTTTGTATTTTAATAAAAAATTTATGCATTGATTTCTTTTTTGTTTCATTGCATATATTCTTAAATTGGTAGGTATCCCCATATGGACAGAGGTTGCTCTACTCTTTTATGTGAATTTTTTATTGTTCTTCTATGGTTTTTAAGAATTTTTTTTAATTCCTCCGATTATAAAAAATACTTTGGGATCAGTAGGAGATAGCACTATAAGCATTGTCAATATTACTTTCTTGAGCTGAAAACATGTGTGTGAGGGTAAATCTTTATGAGTTATATTGAAACAGAAAGAATTATGGCCAAATCGCTGAACTTGTTAACTTTATTGTTTTTTTTACAAGGAGACGAGTTGAGACTGACTAACTGGCTTAGCTGAAAAACCCTTTTGATGCTTAAGTTACTGTAATATAGGGATAAAAAGCTCTAAATAGATTTTGATAGATTTTCTTAGCAAAAGGGTTTTTTTTTATACCTCATATGATCCAAGTTTGGTATTTACAATCCATGTGGAATTTGGCAGAAATATGGCAATTCCCTAGGCTCAGTCATGGCCGAAATTGCTATTTCCCTTTTTAGGGTCTGCCCGAAGCCCTTTCTATTGAAATTGTGAGCTACTGAATCATTCAGGATCATGTTAATTGTCATTCAATGCAGAAATGTACGGATGCATAATTGCTATTAATGCTCCGTACTCGGCCATCCTATCACATTAAATGCTCTCTGATCTCAGTTATAATTGTCATCATTACCTTGTTCGAGGTTTGGAGATCGGCCTAACCGAGCTCTGATATTCCATTGTGGGCTTTCTAGTCACTCTGGCTCCGAGTTTGTTAAGCCTGGGCCTGGGCCTGGACTAGGGATCGACCCATATGAATTTGGGTTGACCCCCATCATTTGCCTCTAGCTCTTATGTCTTGGTCTTGAACGAGATATGAGAGATGTTCAGTGCTAATCTCCTGTCGCGTTTTAATGTGCACTACGTGGCGACACATGTTAATCACCTGTTAGCCGTCTATTGGCATGTCTTGGTTCGAAGGGCGTGTTGTTGTAGACGTTTCTTCAACTGTGTTAGGGGAAAGCTATCCCTTGGAATTCAAAATTTGACCCTACATGTATAAAAGTGGGAGAGTTTCAACTGTTGGGATCTTTTTGCATTTCATGTGATTGAGATGACCTTCAACGGAGAGATACTGCCATTGCCGCCTCAGCTACACATGTACTCGTACTTTGACACCTTGAAGTTGAGATTACCTTCTTTCGGGTAAGCTCTTGTCTCTTTCCTTCCTCTGTTCTAGGTTTGAGTCTCCTTCTATTGAGTATGTTTCTTCTTTCATCTTTCTCATCTCCAAGCCTTATACGTTTATAAGTTCCTCTATCATGGGTAAGTATACCAGGTTGGTGTCTAGTCCTGTTGCTATTGCGTCTTTCAAACAAAAGTATTCCATTCCCCTCTTTGTGACTATTAAATGTTACTGTTTGTCTGATCCCAGAGAGCTGATAACCGGTAGGGGGAACAAAATAGCCTTCCCCACAGCCTTTATAGTCGAGTGTCAAGTCCGCTTCCCCTTTTCATCCCTTCTCAAAGAGTTGTTGGCCTGGTGTTTCCTTTTGCCTTGTTAAGTGTCTTTGAATTTCTTCCAAATCGCCGTGGGGATGTCTACGGTTAGCTAGCATTATGGCGTGGATCTTGGCATCCCTAAACTTTTTTACTTCTATATGCTTGGATACCATGGAGAGTTTGAGACATAATATCTTCGTCAACAACCAAATATCCCCCAAATGATTTGTAACCTTCCAGAGTCCTCCCGGAATGGTGACTACATCTTGGTTGGGGGTGAATTCGAATTCCCTCAAGAGGGGTTGCAAGGTCGGGCCATCCCTAAGGTTCATGTGGTCCAAATCTGTGTCCTTGTTCTTTTTTTCTATGTCCACACCTATGAATGCTTTGATTATATAGATTTTGACTGAGTGCTAATGTCTTTTCCTTGTTATGTTCTTTCATGGTCCGACCTTGTATCTAGACAGAAAAGATAGGCCAACTCCGAGAAGATCAAGAAAGCTCTCTCTTTGAAGCTGTGTCTCGGCATAACCGAGCTTCTCATCGATCTTCCTAGCTCCTAACTAATCCTATCCGAGCTGAGCTCCAGCATTTCTTCAAGGACTCAGTTAAATATGGCATGCATGCGCACCCTCAACATTAGGGAATGAGTTTTTGGAAGGTTTGCCAATGCAACAGTCGCTCCGACTTCGACGACCACTCCTACTGTTGCACCAAGCACTGCAGGCCCTAATCCTGTCGCTACGTCTTCCTCGGGAGCATCCGTTACCATAGAAGGCTTCGTCACCAAGACTCTAACTGCCCCTCCACTGTTTCCTCCAGGTGGCTTCTTCATTGCTGCCTCAAGTACCGCTACTAGGGACTTAACATCGGACACGGTGGATCTAACTGCCTCTCCCATGGCATCCGACGGCCATGAAGAGGCATCAATCCCTGCTCCAAAGAGGAGGAGGCTTCTTCGCGGGGACGATTATGAGGCCATTTCTGTTGCTAAGGAATGTGGGTGAGGTACAGGATCGAGGATAGGTCCCTAACCACAGCGCGCTCCACTGCTAAGGACTCGCTCGTGGCACTAGAGCTTGTCCAAGGCCTCAAACTCCCTTGGGATGTGCTCAGCTACGTAGCCCTGGACGATCGTTCCCTCTTTAAACCCGACATGGTTCAGCTTATAGGTGAATCCGCATAAGTGAATCCATATGAGTGAGATAAAATCGAAAATAACTAGGCCCAAGTCGTCGAACTCGTCAACTTAATCATGTCTGCACAAGGAGATGGGGTAAGACTGACCAGCGGGCTTGGTCAAAATGCAAATTTGATGCTTAAGTTAGTAAATTGTAAGATAGAGATGAAAAACTCTGAATAAATTTTGACAGAGTTTTTGTAAGTAAAAGAGTGTGTTTTTTTCACCTCAAATGATTTGAGTTCGATATTTACCATCCATGTGGAATTTGACGGGAAAGTGGCGATCCCCCAGGCTCGGTTATGGCGGGAATCACCCTTTTCTCTTTGGGGGTCTGCCCGAGGCTCTTTCTGCTGAGCTGGTGGGCTACCGAATCATTTTCGGGTCATGCCAACTATCATTCAACGCAGAAACGTACGGATGCTTTATCGCAATTAGTGCTCCTTGCTTGATTGTATCATCACATTAAATACTCTCTGACCTCAGTTATGCTTGTCATCATTACCTTGTCTGAGGTTAGGAGGTTGGTTTAATCGAGCTCTGATATTCCGTTGCAAGCTTTCTTGTTGCTCTTGCTTCGAGTTCGTCGGGCTTGGACCTAGACTACGAATCGGCCCATATGAGTTTGGGCTGACCCCATTCACTAATTATGATCGTAGATCAAGTCCATCGCATATCTTTTTTTTAAAAGTATTTAGTAAATTGAGAACAATATATAAATATGTTAATGTCTAATTAATATATACCAAGATGTATCCATATTCATATAGAATCATGTTGACTTTCAATATTCGTTATCACTCAAATTTACTCTCTATGAATAGGAGTACATAGCCAGGGGCAAGGGAAAAATGAGGCCGGCTCTACGAATAGGAATACATACGAATAGAAGAACATAGCCCGGGACAAGGGAAAGATGAGACTGGCTCTACGAATAGGAATACTTAGCCAGGGATAAGAGAAAGATGAGGCCGGCTGAGCCATGGCCCCCAAAGTTTTTGAAGTTTTTTTATTTTTATATTTGAATCTTATTATATTTTATTTTTATTTTTATATATGGATAATATTATTCGTAATTTTTTGCCTTCTAATTAGATGCTAATCTTTTTGGAAGAAAAAGCTCAAATTATTTTAATGGTAAACTTAGATTTGGGTATAAGGGAATTTGTATTTTCATTTTAACATACTTAATAAGTTAATATTAAATTTACTTTCGTTAGATTACTTGTTCACTTCTATAATTCATATTTAATTCATATTATTTAATTAATTTAATACATATTTTTTGTCCAACTAACGAGATATATCATATTATTTTTCGTGAGCTTCTAGCGGTCTCAACGAGAGTCTTAGTTTCACCCTTGCATATGACGCACATGTATTATTTAAATACATTAAAATAAATTTTTATTTATTTTTATTTTTTAAACATTTTCATCTTTAGTTAAAAATGTTTACATTTTTAGATTATTTCAATCAAAAAAATTGAAAATATAAAAAGTTTTAAATAAAAAGATAAAAAAAATTACAAAAGACAAAAATAACAATATAAGCCTACAAATAACTTTTTGTAGTGGTGCTTTTCTTTAGGATTTCATCATTTACTGTATTTCGTAGTCCATCTTTTTGTTATGTACAAGTCACTTACCTTTGGTAAATAATTCATGAAACGATTTTCCTGAGCTCCACGTGTTCCGCTTGCAGATAATGTTATGTGGCAATTTTAAGTGATGCTCTTAGCTAATATCGTAATAACAAATTTTATAATAAAAATATAATAATTTATCTTTTGTTATGTGGTTATGAGATAATAAATAAGTAACATAATGTACGATTCAATTATTTATTGGTTGAGAGTACTACGAGACATTACCTGCATAGTACTTCTGAAATAATTAATAATTTTCCATAGAATGGTAGAGTGAGCTGTTACTTTCGTTATCCCTATTGAATGACAAAAAAGCTCGGCAAATTATTAAGTAATTTTGAAATACTATATAAATGATACGATATAGTACTTTTAATAAATAAATAATTATAATTTATATTATATGGATAATTAAGATTTATTTCAGTAAATAAATTTTAGTTGTAATAATTCAATAAAAATGAATTATTATGTCAACACAGTAAAATTCATTTCCACAAGATCAAAAACCACATGTACTAATAATATTCCGCATCTGAGAGCAAAAGCAAGAAGAACATATATTCAACACATCTAAGACGAGGCACACATGAAACACAAGTGCTACTTCTAGGTTCACTTACCAATATGGGGTGGTACAAAACAAAATTCACAACTTTAAGAGTTAATCCATCAAAGGGATGGCTCATCAATCTATCTCTTGTTTCGAATTCAGTTTGATTCTTGATTCTTAGGCTTCCGCCCATGTGAGAGATGCGATAAGCCAAACACGTGCCACTGGAGCAGGTGGGGAAGTTCTTATCTACCTTCCTCGCTTCGCCTTTAGCTTTCAGAGTTGTGAACTAACATCTTCTTTTTACAGTCAAACAACTAGCAGATGGTAATATTCTATATGAGTAAAAGAACTATGTAAGGATACAACACATGTTATGTTGCTTTCTTGATTGCCATAAGATTAAGTAAAAGCCTTATGTAAGGATACAACACATGTTATGTTGCTTTCTTGATTTTTATAAGATTACGTAAAAGCACTGCGTAAGGATATAACTCATGTTATGTTACTTTTTTGATTTGAAGCCGCTAGTAATTTGGTGTTTTTTTAATTTGTTTTTTTGTAATTAAACAAAAAAACTAAAAAAATTTAAAAAAACTGTTTCAACAGTATTTTCGTTTCAAAAGTTAACTGAAGTTAACTTTTGAACCTAAGTGTTACAAAAATAAAAATATAAGAGAGTGCAACGATATTTCAAAGAACAGACGGGGTGTCAGTGTTATTATCCTTAAATACAAGGAATGTAGGTGTAATTTACCCTTTCATTATCAACTAAGGCCTTTCAATTCTTGAATATGCCAAACACAACTAACTTGTTCTTACATAAATAAACCTATAGTTTCCTTATAACATTATCAATGAAACTAACAAAGTACTGTGAGCATCCAAGTGAAGGTACCTGAGACGGTCCACAAACATCAGTATGAACTAGCTCTAGCCTTTTTAATTTTGGAGTCTTCATTTCCTTTGTAAAGCTGACTTTTCTCTATTTTTCAAAGACATTATCTTCACAAAATTCCAAATCGATCGACTCAATTCTTGATAGCTTCCATTTCTGCAACATTACCTTCATACACTTCTCACTCATATGACTAAGCCACCTGTGCCACATACTAGCATCACCTCCCAATGTTGCCACTGATATTCAGTCGTAAGAACCCGAAGGTACATACAAAGTATCCTTCTTTTTACCTAGGGCAAAAAGCAATGACCATTTGCTCATCTTCTAGGAATCTCTTCCAAACGATATTATAATCTCAGATTCTGTCAGCTAACCCATTAAGATTAAATTTCTTGTTAGACTAGGGATTAAATTTCTTGTTTGTTAGACTAGGGATTAAATTTCTTGTTTGTTAGACTAACCACGTGTCTAACATTCTTCAGCTTCAATATTGTACTGTTAACTTGTGTGATATGCACCTCACCTTTTAAAACGATATTGCAAGCCTCGTCGTCTCCCAAATATACATTTTCAAAATTTTTTTTCACGTAACTGTGAAGTATAATTATGTGAGAAGTAGCATGAAATGACACGCTTGAGTCAACAATCCAAGATTATGTTTTGGAATCTAGTGCACAAATTAAAACATCAACGTTTTCCTTATCTATAGCGTTTACCGTAGCCTTACCCTATTAATTTGCGTCGTCCCGTTGTTTTTTCAGAGCCTTGCAGTCTTTCTTGAAGTGATCTTTCTATCTATAGTTCCAGCATGCATCAGATTTCTACTTGCCACTCTGCGACCGTGTTCTTTCGCGTGACTTGGATTTGTGATTTCTCCTACCCTTTTGATTTGTTTTGTCATTCTTTCACCCTCTACCATCGGCATTCAAAATTGACCAAGATGTCGACCCCTTACCCATTGTTCTTTTGCGTGATTCCTCTCTTAGAATAAACCCAGCAACTTCTTTCAGCTTCAACTTTGTTGATCCTAAGAAGTTACTCACTGCCACAACTAAGTCGTTCCATCTTTCTGGCAAACTAGACAAGAGGGCTAGAGTTTTGAGTTTTTCATCAAAGTCAATACCCATCGATTCTAACTGATTAGTAATGGTATTGAAGTCATTGAGATGTTCGGCAATGATGGCATCATTCACCATCTTCAAGTTAAATAACTTCTTTATTAGACGTAACTTATTTGATGCTGGGAGCTTTTCATGCATCTTTCCCAATGCCATCAATGGATCTGTTGTCGTCTTCTCCTTTGTTATGTTGGATATTACTGTTGGGAGAATTTCCAACGCCGACATAAAATACATGCTCGGGGATCCAGAAAATACATCTTTATTGGACTTTCAAC
>JAOTRH010221243.1:0-10516 GCA_034768845.1 Heliamphora exappendiculata
TTAAATTCTCCATTGATACAAAAGAAACCCAATTCTCCCTCCCTCCCCCCCCCTCTTGGGTTGCCTGTTTACTAACAAGTGAGAAATCAAAACCTTAGACGTTAGTTTGCTGAAAATTTTGCAACTTTTAATTTTAGGTTTAAATTTTTTATTTTTGTTATCAAATCAAAGTTTTTACTTGTGCTTTGCTAGGTAAGATATATGAAGAAAAAATAGATTGGATGAATTCTGAATAATGAGGATTAATTCTATCTTCTTTCTTAGTAGAAAAATTCGAATGATTAATTCTATCTTCTTTCGTACTAGAAAAATTCGAACTAAAAAATTTGTATCTTACTTTATCATTAGTTAATGAAGGATTAAAATTAAATATATCTTCGTGCTAAAAGAAGAATCTTTCGTATATAATCACGCATCTCCTTTTTTTATAAAATCAAAATACATAAATAACTTAACTAATAAAAAATTCCCTCTTAACGGTGATATATGTTGTATGTGCAAATCCTTGTGAAAAACAAAAGAGTGGGAAACAAAGGAATGGTTTGAGAGGATTGTTTGGTTCGGTGGGTGGTGTGGCCGGAAGATCAGAAAAAATGAGTTAATTTTTAAAACTTTTTTTATTTTTTAAAATGTAAAAAATATTTTTTCGAATCTAATGTGACATATAGCTACTATCACATACCATTTCACTACCACCACCACCTCTTGTCCCACATCACCGCCACAACTACCACTCTTACGATTTTTAATATTGTCACCGTTATCGTCACACGATCACCATTAATTGTTACTATTACCATTACTATTACCCTACTCTATTCTATCATTGCTATTCTTATTTATACTAACACTAAGTATAACTACTGGCTTTTTAGAATCACAATAAAATATTAATTTTTTTAAAAAAATATTAAAAAAGGCAAATTTCATTAAAAACAATAGAACTTTAGAGGCAAGATATGCATTCATAATTGGTCTGCCATCCGAATATTCGGCGGCGGGTACTAATGTTTGGAAGATAATTAGATGAGTGCTATCACAATACATTCTTAACACAATCCTGTAATTTGATTATGAAGAAAGACATCGCTATGTTTGGAATAATTATTTATTTATTTATTTATTTATTTATGTTATTTATTTAATAATTTTTTTATTATTTAATCAAATTATTATATTTTTTAACTTATTTTATTGAGATTAGTTAAAAAAATATATTTTTTTTGATCAAAATATAAAAATAATTTAGAAAAAAAGAAAAAAAGCTAAAATAAACTAATAAGACATATTTTATTTTATTTATGTACGTCTTCAGTCAAAAATTTGCATCTTTTCGACAAAAATTTCTCAGTTTTCCGATATCTCTCATCAAAATGATCCAAAAAAAAGTAAAAAATAATATCCAAAAAATAAAAAAATAACGCAAAAACTCCAAAATTTAGCCCAGGGCCATAATGCCCAATAAAAATGAAATAAAATGAGATTTTGATTGACGTGGATGTATTGCATATAATCATGTGGAGTCTTTCTCATCCTCATTTTTTTCCCTTTTTTTTTTTTTCATTTTTTTAGAATAGAAATATTAGTAATTGATAGATAACTGAATGCCGACGAAAGTTACGTGAGAGTCAAGTTTTATGACCTTTTAACATGTTGAAAATGGGCGGCGATTAATAGTTTTAAGTGGACAAAAATTTTATAATATAAATACATTTTTAAAAGGAAAATTTTATTTTTTTATGAATATTAATTTATTTTATACAAATATTATATTGTTTTTATTCATTATCTACCACGGGTAGCATTTTCTTATAACTTAATTACGTTTCATCAGTGGACAATCAAGGCACAATAATTGTTGATTATAGAGTAAAGAATTTTCTTAAGGCTTGTTTGATGAAGACATTTATGTTATAATTTTTTTTTATTTTTTTGTCAAATATCTTGCAAACCACATATAAATAAAAATACATGTGACTACTTTTTATAATTTTTAAAATTTTTAAAAATAAAAAGCAAAAATTTGTTTAAATGTACTCAATTATTTTGTAAACTTCTCATTCATTTATCACTCTACCACCTCCTACTGACTACCATAAATGACCACGGTTGCTGCCGCCTCCTCCTTTAACCACTATTGTGATGATGCTATCTTTGGCAGTTCGCAACAATTTTCAAAAACTCTCTTCACCTTCGGTTGCCGTTGGCTATCTCCCCATAAATTTTATATAGCTTTTAAATCTACAAATTTTAAATGTTTGTTTGACATCATTTTGCATTAAAAATCTAAGTTAAAACATCATTTTTAATCTTATGAGTTTTGATAAATTGAGTATAGCAGGGAATACCACTTTTTATTTGTATATCATACGGATATAAAAAGTGGCACTTTCTTCTCCTATAGCTCAATAATAAAAAGGGTAAATTATATTTGCTTCCCTTGATGTATTTGGTAAACACTGACTTCCAATGTTCGTGTTGTTGCCCTAATGATGTTAACGAATTTTACCATTATAACCCTATAAATTTATTTCAGATTTTATAATTTAAAAATTAATATGACAGTTCCCAATGAAAAAAAAATCATAATTAGGATATTTTATTATCACATATCATTGTTTTTTTCTCCTATCGTTTTGTAGCAAAATTACTAATTTACCTTTTTATTGATGTTTTCTCCTCTTATTATTTAATAGCAAACTTATGCTATCAAATTTTTACGGCTTTATTGATAATAATTATATATTAGTAATAAATATTTAACACCTACAAACAATAAAAAGAATTTTCATATCCGATGCTTGCAATTTGATTTTTCACTTGTTCTACACATCAACCAGGTTTTAAATATTCAAGTTGCTTCATATATATCATAAAGTATTTATCAAGTTTTGTAGAATAATAATATTCATAATAATGAGGTTTTTTAAACTAAGCAATCGCAATATAGTTAGTCGTTTCATATATATATATATATATATATAAAACATAATAATTAATATTAATTTTTTTGTTAATTAAGATTTATTATATATCAAAATAGACATTCAGCTGTGCAAGATTCTAGTTTATTAATACGTGCCAAATGAATCGAAGAAGGGAACGGCTCTATCTAGGAACATGAACATTAAGATGTCTGTGTTGAAGTTCAAAAGATGGGCCACTTTTTGGAATTTGGGCTTCCCGGTCCATAATAATAGAGACTTGGATTTAAGCTACCACCGGTAAAGCCGTGTCACATTTGAATGGGCTCCCAATTGCAAAACGGATATAACAAAGTATTTATTTATTTTTTACTATTAGCAGTCAGGAGGCACGCGACGTGCAAGATGGGGTTTGGACTTCTCGGTCCATAATAACATAGACTTGGATTTAAGCTACTACTGGTAAGCTCATGTCGGACTTGAATGGGCCCCCAATTACAAAATGGATATGACAAAGTGTTTATGTGTAATCCAATCAATGACTTTCGGCAGTTACAGTGCATGCCATAATAAAGTTCACAATTATCATAATAACTAAAAATCTTCTTATATAAAGTAAAGATCGGTGCCAATACAATTATGTATTATGTATATCACATCCGCAATGTAATTAAAATGTAAACAAGCTTATAACGAAAGATATTACTCCCCAATTGTAGTAAATAAACGATCGGGAGAATAAGATAAATGTACCCTTTTTTTTTTATTTGATTCTTCTGCCTAATGGGATGGCGGGCCTTAAGAGTGTAAAAATAGCCCACGGCCCGCGAGCCTGACTAAGACCCGTTATTGTGCGAGTTCGGCTCAACTAAGACTCGAGCTCGGCTCAATTCTATAACTCTCATCCTAGAACCTGAGCCTCCCCCCAAAGCCCGCGGGCCGGGGTGGGGCCCAAGGCCCAAAAACCCGAGCCAGGCCCTGCCTTAAAAAGTCGTTGTTAGGCCCGGCCCGAGGCCCTCCAATAGTAAGAAATTTTGGATTAATGGCCCGAATCGCTTCGTTTTGAAAATGAAGGACCGATATTAAGTGTTCGTTGGGCATGACCCAACGGCTAATTTTTGAGTTTTTTTTTAAAAAAAATTATATATTTTTTCTATAAATAGGCCCCCTATTCTTTCTAATTTCATTCAAAAAACTCTTTACTCCCTACTATCTAATTAATAAGTGGATTGACGATATTTGGATTCGGTACAATTATTGGAGAATCAAGAAATAAAGATTAAGATCGAAATACAAATCAATTGATATCAACATTAAAGACCAGAGTTCTTTAATTCGGTATGCTTTGTTTTCTGCAATTTAATTTATTTGAATACATTTTTTTTAATTTAATTAATTTTTTTAAAATTAAATTTTATTTCATTTTCAAAATTTAATTATAAGTTACTTTTTTCTACTCTCTATTCTCTAATTTATCAAATTCGTTTTAAAATTTTATAATTTTTTATTTTATTGATTGATCCAAATATATTTACCGTTGATGAAGAAGAAAATATTTTCACATTTTCACCTAGTGGTTCTAATTTCACTCCCCTTACTCTTATACATTATCCACCCACTTGTTCATCAACATCTGCTGATGCATCTGCATCTGTAGATTTATCTAGCAAAAAAGTTTCAAATGCGTGAAATTCTTTTTAAAAAAATACTGATGGCACCGTTACTGTTAAAACAAAATGTAAAATTTGTTATAAACTACTTTTGAGTAACACATCGAGTGACACTAGTTACTTACGTAGACATTCTGATAGTCATATAAAAAATGTATATCTTAATCTCACTGCACAAATACAGATAGGTAGGGGTTCAACTGGTAATATTATTAATTTTTTCTATGATCTTATCTGCACACAAAATTATATTGTTGATTATACAAAATAACAGAAACAACAATTTTTAATAAGTGAACAACCGGCATTTGAATATATGATACAAGGCGGATTTGTTCTTCAATTTTAACGTTTTTCTAAAAATACTACAAAAAATAAAATTTTACAAAGATTTGATGAAATTAACACTTAGTTGATAGATTTATTTATAAATTTAAAAGAAAAAATTTATTTAACTTCTGATTTATGAACTGCTAAAAATTCATAAGAATATCAATGTATTATTTATAATAATTGAAATTTATGTAAAGTAAATTTTTTTATTTAAAATTATAGAATTTCTTTATATCGGTCAGTCTTTAAGTGTAATTATTAGGAAAGAACTAGTTTCGTGGGACATTACATCAAAAATATTTTTTATTACTTTAAATAATACTTTTTGTAATAATGAATGTGTTAACTATTTAAAACGTAATTTACAGCTCCCGTTATCAGATTCTTTATTTCATGTTTGTTGTTTGGCATATATTTTAAATTTAATTGTTAAAGAATGATTTACATATTACAATGAATCTCTTGAACAGTGGTCGAACAGTTGAGTTTCTTTCTCTAGGAAATTTTATGTACGTGATTGATTAGAATTGAAAATTTTTTGAACAAAAAGTACCTGCTCTGATACTAATTGAAAAAAAATATATTTTTTATTTTGAAAAATAATATTTTTGCTAATTTGTAATCAATCACAATCACAGATAATCAAACAAGAGAAAAACCCACAATACACAGATATTTTTACGTTGAAAAATATAAAGAGTAAAAAATCACGGGACAACCAACTCCAAGAATCAAACACAAACCGTAAATAGAAACAATGCAGCTTACAAACTCTTTTGATCGACTCCTCAACCTTCTAGTCCTAAGTTTGTATGCCGAGTGCTTGTTAAGTGTTTTCTTCTTGATTCCTATTGCAACGAATCCTCGTAGCATCCTTCTCGGGCAGAATCTTTCGTCGAAACTTAGAACGCTGCATAAACTTTGCTGTTGAATGATCTTCAATATTCGTGACACACAAATCAACTCTTGAATGATATTGATGTTCCGTAGTATTCTGTCACAAAAGATTATTTAATGCATCAGCAAGGATCTATTTATATAGATCACCAACCCTCAGGTAAGCAGAATTTAGAAAGAATTAAAAAGCATAGGCACTGCTCGAGCGAACGGGTGGGCGCTTGAGTGGTCATGTGGCCGAGACTTTCAGCTAAGTCTTGCTTTAACTGCTTGTACTTCGAGCTTGTCTGCGAGTACCACAGATTTGATCTTCAAATGAAAGTCAAATTAGATTAGTCACATAAAAGGAATCGTAAATCCCTTTAGAATTCAATCTTATCAAATCTCAAAAGCTACCTAAACTCACATTGTGTGAGTTTAGGTATTAGTCATATTGTGTGAGTTTCCTAAACTCACACAGTATCCTAAACACAAAAAGACTCCCTAATAAACTTGGAATTTGCCATAAATAAAACAATAGAAATTAATTTATATTAATTTATTTACAAAATCATCCCGAAGATGACAGTTGCAAGGCACCCCTAAAAAAGAGTGCGGTCGCCCAATGACTAGGGTGAAAGCACAACAAAGTAATACTAGAACAGCAGACACCTATTTATCCCCACATATTTGGAAGGGGTGATTTGTTAGGCCACACATGTGGTGGTTAAAAGCATTAATTGATAAGAAAACAAGAACAAAGAAACAGAAAAAAAGAAGCTGCACAAAGTCAAGAATCAGTTTTTCTTACGCATGCATTGGTTGTCTTCTCCAGTAATTGTTGGCCATCCCTTGCAAGAGGACTTCTCAAATTTGATTTGGCAAATCTAATCATCTCTCTCGCTGTATATATACATATTGTGTGTTAGTGTTTTGTAGAGAGAAACAATGAGAGAACCAGTGAGTGCAAGAGAGGTTTAGAGAGTTTTGAGTGAATTATTTCTTATCTTCCGTGTTTTCTAATTACTTTATAGTGAATCTTCCTCTAGATCTCCCATGAATGTAGGTTAAACTTAGCCGAACCACGTACATTGTGTTTTTACGTGTGTTTGCGCTTGTGTGTTTTTGGACTAACCAAATATCCTAAAAGTAGTATGGTTTGCTGGTGGCAATTTTTGGATCTTTAGGGGCATTTATCCTCAATGTTGATGCTCCCAATTTGTACTAGCATGTATTTACATTTGACAAAAATATTTTTTTCGTTTGATTTCTCTCTATTTGAATACAGACATGTTCACTTTTCTTCGCAGGTTATGTACAGTGTTTCGTATGCTTAGCTGCATCGAATATGCTATGCCATTCATTTTATGCTCATGATTTGCTACTACTTTCCTTGTATTATCTCCATTCCACCACATAAAAATTATACACAAGAAGGAATAAATCAATATATGAGGGGAAAAAACATATGAAAATTGCATAATCCAAGTAGAATTTTAAATAGAAGTTGTGACACAAGGTATAAATAAGACAATGGACACTTCTGCAGCTAGCTGTGAGGAGCTTCAACAATTAATCATTTTTTGTTGAAAGCTACTGGCCAAGAGTACTCTCAAGGCTATCGGCACATTTGGGCTTCCATTTAGTTCTTGCCCTCAGAATCTCTGTGTCACGCACGAGTTGAAGTAAATGTTCGCACTCGACGCAATCAAGATCGACAAAACCACCACCCTCGCCACCACTCGATATAGCGGTTAGAGATTTTAGAACGCTGTTCCTCCCACACTCCATCTTGTACTCCAGAGTCATGTTGGAAAGCTCGTGACTCTTCAAAATTGATATTGGTGTACTCTGCAATAACGACCACCTTGTTTTGAAGAGACGAGTGCTTTTAAAACAAAGCACCTGTTTGGGATATATAAAAAAGTTCAAAAAATTACTATTTGGGATAATTTGTTTAGGGTAAATTTTTTTTAAAACTGAAATATCCAATATGTCTCTATTTTTTTTATCTTTAAGTTATAATTATTGGGATACTAAGACAAACGTGAATCTTTTGCAATGTTTTTTTTAGTGCTTTGGTCCAATAATAGCTTGGTCCACAGTAGGACTAACAGCATTTTATGTGTTTCGGATCTATCAATTAATTACTTTTGAGGGGCATTTAAATATTCATTTTTAAAAATTACAGTGGCAAGAAAAGTACCTCGTTTTGGTCAATCCATAAATCCAAGGTTAATACAATATAATTTATATGTAATGCATCAAGAACCGTTGGATAATGCACTGCACCAAAATTGCATTGCAGAGGATTTGGGTCCTTTTGGGGCGACTTTCTTTTAGAGTAAAGTTGATATTTTGATTAAGGGTATTATAATTGTTTTACTTTTAGATGGTTTGGGATGACTGTAAATGAATGGTCAAAAAGAAGAAAAAAATAGATTTTAGCTCAAGAATGAAGTCGATGTATTTGATGTTGTTAACATGCTGGTTGAGATCTAAATCATTACATCTAGGCTGATCAATTCAAACATGGAAATAAAAACAAAACCAAACAAAAAAAAGAAGTGTGAGAATTACAAAAAACAATCACGAAGCAGCGTATGATTATAGAGGTTAATGACCTTCATAATCAAACAGTTTGTAACTTACGGTTAAGTCTGTACGAATATAATCTGCCATGCTTTCATCCAGTTTTGGTAATTTTCTATTGTGCTCATTCACAACAGGAGGCGAATTCACAAGATGGCGATTCATTTCCCCTCCAACTTCATTGGGAAGTTTAGTTAACCTTCGTGTCTCTTTATTCATCAACACGAACACACTACAATTTGGCCAACCAAAAGTCACCACCACAACAAGAATACAACAGTTTTTTTTAAATTTATTTATTGATTTTGGTTTAATTTTGAGGCGATTAATAGAGTTATTCCTAGCACCTTTATATTTACAAATACACGTTTGTGAGGAACTGGCAACTGAATCTTGAATGGTAGAATGCCAATAATTGATTCCACCGAGTTATGTTTTTCAAGGAATGAAAATTTACTCTTGAGAACAATGGCATTGGCTAATATTTATGTCGATAAGGTTTTTTAATTTGTTTTTATTTATTTTAATTTTTAGTTTAAAATAGTATTTTAATACCTCTCATTTTTTACATATTTTAAATTGCAACATCAGAGTAGATATTGATATCCATGATACGACTATATTTAGTCGATATTCGGCAGGGCTAATACATTAGTAATATCAACATTGGAGATTCAAAATACACCTAACTATCTCAAATGAAATATAGAGGAATATTGCATAAGTACTTATGGCATCATATAAATAAAACATGAGATTTGTTCAAATTAGTTAACACCTGGAAGCTCTTGTCAGAACATCTCCTGTTTTGCAATCACAGGCAATCCAGTCACACCGTATGCCATTCCTTCCAGACGCGGCAAACCAAGTGTCTACTTGTACAACATCACCCCTCACAAAAACAAATTAAAATGCTCAACTATCAATATTTGGTATCTATTTTACAATTTCAGATGTTGAGCCATCAAAGTCACTTAAAAGTCAAGAACTTAATTAATGTAGTAATTAAGAAGGTAACCCTACGCATATAAGACAGACACACCAAATAGGATAGCGATCTACCAAAACTTGCATTTTGATGATCACCCAAATGAGGTTCTTTTCGCACTTCTCACGAGTTAAACCAAAGTCATGATCAATAAAACCCATAGTCTTCATGTGGTTACTGCTACTTTCCTAAACACAAGAAAAAAAGAGTTCAAGCTTATAAAGAAATGAATCGAACTCAATAGTATTTATTGATCGGAAAATAGCACCATATGGTACTGTACATCAAATTCCATGCCTATATTCTTTTGACATTTGAATTTTTTCTTTTCTTGGCTACATAAACAAGCCAATAATATATACTAAGGTTTGTACCACAATATATATCCATGGGCATGCAAATTTTAATTTATTGTAATAAAAATATTAAATTAAAAAAATTGAAGAGAAAAAGGCGGAAATCAAATTAGTTGTGGTGCTAAGATCGAAAATGCTGATAAGTCTTGGGTGTTGTTGGGAAGAGCAGTGGCTCTGTTTGGGATGATGTAGAGTGGTTGTTGTTAGTTAATAGGACCCCAAGTGCTTGTTTTTGTTGCTGATTGGGGGTCGTTTTGTTGGTTTTTATTTGGTTTTGTTTGGGAGTTGATGCTTCTGAATTTTGTTTTTTTCCTCCTGTGATTGGTTTCTTGCCAACCACAGGCTTTTTGTACTCCTCGAGGATGTATGTTGTATCTTTTTCAGAGAGCTATTTCCATTTAGATGCTTTTTTTATCTTTTTAGTTATATATCTTGGTTTTGCTATTAAAAAAAACAAAAAACAAAAATGAGAGTAGTGAAATGATGTGATATTCAAATTATATCCTCAAAACTTTAAAATAAAACTAGTTATAGAAAGAAAAGATATTTCTAATAAGAATAAAATTTTGACATAGCTTTAATTTTAAATAACACGAAGTGCACTCTTTAATATATATATTCAAGACAAAATACATTTTTGCGTAAATACACAACCTATCATATTTTTAACTACAAAGATAAAATAAAAAAAATATATATATATATACATTAGTGAACATTCCAGGTTTTCTCCTCCACATTATTTATTGTCTCCATTGCTGCAATGTCTTCTAATAT
>JAOTRH010221264.1:0-10514 GCA_034768845.1 Heliamphora exappendiculata
TTACAAAATATTTTAATTAAAATCGAATATTCGAATTAATTAAATTAACAGGATAAATAAAATTAATATTTATCATCTACGCAGTTAATATAAAAAAATAAATTAAATACAAGATAAATATAAATATTCTAATTTTATAATTCGATTGAAACTCTTAAGAGTTTTAGTCTCCTGTTGAAGATAGGATTCAATAATCCTTAGGGTCAACCCCGGTGATTAAAAAATATTAAATAATTATCATCCACACATTTAATCAAACATGAAAATAAATGATGATCATAAAATCAGAATTTAGAACGCCTGCAAAACAAAATTAGCGCAGTTCTAAATCTACCTGACCCCGATAAATCGTAAATAAAAAACAAAATGGCTATGATACCAATTTTGTTGGAGGCAATAATGCCAAGATCATTGTTTTTGTAAAATAATTTTCGATAAAAATTAATTGGACGGGCAAATGCTGAAACGAGCTCTAGATAAAAATTTTGACGTCGAACGATAAAAAATAAACTCGTGCAACCAAAGTTAATTTAGAAGAATACCTTTTATCGATCTAATTTTCAACTACGAATTGATTCCAAGTTGAAACTCCAGACAGATTTTCTACCTTATTCTCATATGCGATCTTCGAACGTAGTGTGGGTTACGATCCTCCGAGAACTCGTACCGGCAGAACCCTGATATATTATTAAGTCGTAAAAGACAAAAATAATATATCAATAATGATAAAACTCATCTAAAAATGGTTCAACCTATGTGTATATATATAAAGCTACAGCAAAAATTTGGAGGGTAATTATGAGTTAGACTTTCAGTAGAACACAAACACCTACCAGCGATTTCTATAATAAAAGAAAGACGCATAGCGGTATTTGCAATTATGAAAAATCAGCAGTGGTTTCTGTAATTTTTATAAAACACTGAATTACAGTTCATACCACTAAAGAACTATAATTGAACTCTGACTCATAATCTCAAGACCTTCTTACATTGAGCTTCTGTTATTAAATGCTTACCAATTCTCCTCACGTTAAGATTTTTGATACCCGCCAATTAAATTTAATTACTAACAATTTAATTTAATCGGCATCATGATATTCCTTAAACCCTTCCGTTTAACTTATTTGACCGCCGAATAATTAAATTCACCTGCAGGGATTGGCCCGATCAAAATTTGTAAGTATCTTTAAGGGAGTATCGTCAATTTCGATCTTTTCGGACGTGGATTTCGTCAATAATTAATATTTTTCGTATAAATAATACCGCTATTCAATTCATCGGGAATATAGACCCATATAAAACCCTCTAATGAATCAAAAAAATGAATATTAAATATATGCAAATTAATATTTATTTCAGGATTAAGAGGATAAGCACTATTCATAATAACCTTGGAGTGTGAATTAATTTACATAATCAGTAGTCAGCACTAAATTAATTACCTCAAATGTCCCGTTCAATATACACAAAGTGTACTGGCACAGAGAGTCAAAACAATAGATATCGTTATTATCTATTCCCCATAATCAAGACAGGCCTACTAAAACTCTATGCCACAATCATACCGATGGTATGTCCATTTCCATCTAAAGTGTGAACATAAAACTTATATTCTGCAAGAATTTAAAATCTGATCTTCTGTGTGTAAGTCGTACTCTACACACTAGATTAAATACTATACAAAATATTGGACATCCATGCATATCAAAGAAATGATACACATACATTGCTCATAAAAATTCTCATAAAATAAAAAAACTAATTTTATTTAAAAATAAAATTAAATATGAAAAATATGATTTTCAGTATACCACCCTAACAATAGGTACGTCGTGATCCATGCTGTGTCATGAGCCGTGTACCCAAGATGGAGTATAGACTGGAACATAGTGGATGGGAGCGTAGTAATCCTTGGTCGAGTGTATGTTGAGATAATGGAACGTAAGTAGTTCTGGAAATATGCCCTGCTAGCTAGGTGTTATGGTAGTCAGAGTAATTCTGATGACCTCGGACGTGATATACTTTACTGAGGTTTGAGACCTGAGTTATGAGTGAGTAAGCTCAAGGATATAAGGGCAAGTATGAGTTGCTGTTATGCTGGGATGAGCATGAGTCGCGGTTGTGTTGGAATGTGTTAGGGTTCAGGTTATGATTTCACCATGCGATGAGTATCAATTTTTTAGGATTTCTACGCGAATGCAGGTTTGTGGTTTGATCGATATCCTAGTGATTAAGAGATCGTGTTTGGGAACCATGCTAGGTGCATGTGATTGGCTTAGGAGATTGTGTTCCACCTTAGGTTCAGAGATGGGTATGTTGTTTGCCCATGGTAACGAAGTGTAGAGTAATAAGGTTCAGCAATGTACCGTGTGGTTTGCCTAGCATGAGGTAGATGAGTAAGCGCAACCTTGTGGAGTGAGGTCTTGGTGTGATGGGAATGTTGACGTTTATCTCCATGTATGATTGGTGAGGAGCTTGTAGTTCTATGCGATGTGTTACACCAGGTATGTGTATTCGGATTGATGGTGTTCACGTGTGTGAATGAGGTCTGAGAGTTGAGAGCTAGGTGTAGCAGTTGATCTGAGTATCGTGATCGGAGTTGATAGTAGCTGCGTGACTGTAGTTGATGTGGCCTCGAGGTAGAATTTACAGAGTTCTTAAAGGCCAAGTACTGATGGGTACTAGGAGTACGCTAAGGTTAGGTTATGATTTTTGGTCGACCCTTTTCTTTCCTTTGGATGGAGGGGGAGAGAGAGAGAGTTTTCTTGTAGACAATTGCCTGGTGTGAGTTGTTTCATCTCGGTTGGATGGGGATGCTTGGTTCTTGATTGAATTAGGTTTGGTTGTGTTCTGAGACCATGAAAATCTCTGTGGGTTTTCTACCCGTGTTGTGACACTTGGAGTTGTGACTCAGGAAACTTGTATCGCCGTGATAGGGTGATTATAAGATTGATTCTTCATGGTTTCGACGTGTGGAGCATGGATATGTGCGTTATTGGAAGTTTGAGTATCTGTGTGTGTGACCTGGGATCCGATTGCTGCCGCGGTTAAAGATCATAAAGAATTGCATGACGGGGGTTAATATTCTCCCGCGGTGGAACAGCGTAAAGAGAATACGTAAGATGGTTGAACCATTTGGGTTGTGTTCCCTGTGAGGTCGAGTTGTTAGACCACATATGCTAGTTGACAAGGGAGTTAGTGTTCAGATGTAGAGTTATTTTCTATAGTGATCAGCTGGAAATTGTTAACTGTTGTTTACAGCTTGTTTTGGATTGTGTTGGTATGGTTGTACTCCTAGCTCTTGACAAAGTGAAAATTTTGTCAGAACCGTGCAGTTGGGATATTCACGTGTGGATTTTTGTTAGACTTCTGTGAGTCTAGTTTTGGGTTCTGTTTTGGACTTTGAACTATTTAGAGTTCTTAGAGTCGAGGAGTGGTCGTCGACTATGGTAAGTGTTGTGTTTTGGCATAACTGTTGTTTGTTCGGATAGTGGTCTCAAGAGTATGATATGATATGAATCAGGAAGGATACAATGTTTGAGAAGCCTTGGTTGGCGTGGCCTGTTCGGACCGACACAATTGTTTGGTTGGGAGTAGATAGGCCGTGATGGGTTCTATAGATGAGGAAATTACTAAGTATAAGAAGCAAGTCATGGTTGGTGTCTTGGATTTGAATATTCTTCTATAGTGGACTTAAAGGATTGATGTATGTGTTCTGCATTAGAGTTTATGTTAGATGACGGTCAACATGTTTTCTTTGTAAGATGACGGGGATCATGTTTGATTTGAGGTTGATCTGTAGTCTTGGTATCAGTGATCTGATGGCAAAACATTGAGTGATGCAGTAATGTGTGGTGAGGTGTTGTTGCACGGGAGACATGGCTGGGTTTATGTAGGTTGTTGGATACCTATGAGATGTTCTGTCTGCGTGACATGTTTTGTTAAGTGACTCATTTGGGTCAGGTGACTTTGTGGCTATGATGCCGAATTAGTTTTCGATTGTGTGGAACCTTGTCTAGGATAATGGTGTATCGCCTAGTGTTTCTTTAGAGTGAGAATAGTAGTTCATGATGGAAGATTTGAAAGTTTGATGAGAGGCATTCTTTGGTATTCAAGGTGAGTTATGTGAGCTGCACTCTGGAGTTAGATGTTTGAGTTGTAGCTCGTGGATGGGTATAAGGCCACCTATGTGATGACGTTGTTAGTATCAGTAAGGTAACGATGTTGTATCAAAGTCGGTGGTCATCTGGTGATCGTCAAAACTTGAGTAAATTTTGTGCGTGGGGTGTGACTTCATGTGATCGATGTTAGGGTTCGACATCTTGTGTTTGGACTCGCGTAGATAGCCCTCAGTGTGTATTTTGATGTGTGATTGAGCTAGTATGTGGCAATGAGAACAAGGTGGTAGTCTCTATGCCATGGAGCAGAGAGTGTTTGAGATCAAGTTCCACGGTGGATTGGTCTCGTATGATGCGTTTGTCGTTGGAATGATTTGTGTTTGACGAGAGTTATGTTTCGAGGCTTGGCAGCGTGGGTTGGATCTTGATCCGACGTTTTATGGATGTTTTATGGCTGACAACGATGTTAGTGGGGCTTGCCAGTATGGGCAGTTTGTGTGAAGATTGAATCTGCAAATTGTGTTCATCTCGTGTGACGACAGGTTTAGAATTTCAGTTGCTGGGGCATTTTCACTGTTGTGCAGGATCGCTGGGTTTGCATCAAAGATTGTTGTGTTAGGGTTGGTATACTGAAAATCATGATTTTAGTATTTTATTTTATTTTTTAATAAAATTAATTTTCTATTTTATAAGAATCTTTATGAGCAATGTATGTGTATCATTTCTTTAATGTTATGCGATATTCTGTATAGTATTTAATCTGGTGTGTAGAATATAGCTTGCACACAGAAGATCAGATTTTAGGTTCTCGTAGAATATAAGTTTTATGTTCACAGTTTAGATAGAAATTGGCATACCATTGGTACGACTGTAGCACAAAGTTTTAGTAGGCCTGTCTTGGTTACGGGGAACAGATAATAGCGTCAACTATTGTTTCGACTCTCTGTGCTAGTACACTTTGTGCGTATTAAACGGGACATTTGGGGTAATTAATTTTATATTTACTGTATAAATTAATTTACACCCAAGGTTATTATGAATAATGTTTATCCTCTTAATCCTGTAATAATTATTGATTTGCGTATATTTAATATTCGTTATTTTGAATCATTAGAAAGTGCAATATTATATGGGTCTATATTCTCGGTAAGTTGGATAACGGTATTATTTATATAAAAAATATTAATTATTGACGGAATCCATGTCCCAAGAGATCGGGATTGACGATACCCCCTTAAGGAAGCTTATAAGTTTTGACCAGACCAAACCCTGCAGATGGATTTGATTATCCAGTGATTAAATAAGTTAAGTAGAAGGACTTAAGAAATATCAAGATGACGATTAAATTAAATTGTTAGTAATTAAATTTAATTGGCGGGTATCGGGAATCTTAACGTGGGGAGATATCGCTATTAGTTTTTCATAATTGTAGATACCGGCTATGAGATTTGCTTAATTGCAGAAACCGCTGATAGGTTTTTGTGTTCCATTAGAAATCTTCCTCATAATTACTTCACAGGTCCTTGTTGTAGCCCTATAAATATGCGGGTAGGCTGAACCAGTTTCATTACTTGTCTTCTAAGACTAAAGTTATCTGGGTTCTGCCGGTATAAGTTATCGATAGTCCGTAACCCACACTACGTTCGAAAATCGCGTAAAGAGAATACAATAGAAGATCTAACAGAAGTTTCAACTCGGAATCAAATCGTAGTTGAAGAATCGATCGACAAAAGGTATTCTTCTAAATTAATTTTGGTTGCACGGGTTTTATTTTGATCGTTCATCATCAAAAGTTTTTATCTGAAGCCTATTTGGCCATTTGGCCGTCCAATTGTTTTTAATCAAAAATCATTTGCAAAAACAAAGATCATGGAAGTATTGCCTCCTACAATTGGTATCAGAACAGTTTTATTTTTTGTTTGCAGTTTATTGGGGTCGGGTAGTTTTAGATCTATTGCTAACTTTGTTTTGCAGAGGTTCTTATTCTGTTTTATGATCATAATTTATTTTTTATGTTTAATTGAATTATTTGAATGAACGATGATTATTTTTTTTAAAACTACGAGAGTTGATCATGGTAGATTGATTGTGAACTCTACGGAGGCATAAAATCAATTAAATATTATTGTATTTGAGTTTTTAGTTTTTTATTTATTTTATGTAATCAAAAATAAAATTTAAAAAAAGGTTGAAGAACTATCGAAGAACAACGATCAGGATTAAAGCTGCGGAATTTTAATTGCGCCAAACTGTGGATTTTGTTTTTGGTTAAAATAAAAAAAAATCAAGCAGCCAAATGCAAGAGGTGCAAGCAGCAGTTTCCAAGCAAACAGTAAGAAGCGCCGGATTCCAAACAGCAGCAGCGTAAGCACCAAACAAGCAAGAGCCGCTGGTTTCCAAATAGCTGCGGTGACTTTGAAGCTGTTTTCAAACCAAGCGGTGTTGCAGCGATTTCCAAGAAAACAATCGGCGGTTCCCAATAGCAAGTGGCGCAATTAGTTCCAAACAGAAGCAGCGGTTTGGAATTCAAGACTATTTCGGCTGAAGCTTGAAAAATAGCAGTTTGAAGCTTGAAGCTTGAAAACTGTTTCGGTTTAGAATTCAAGACTGTTTTGGCTTCAAGCTTGAAGTATCGATTTTCAACCAAACAACAAGTGGATTCCAAAAAGTAAAGCAAAAGGCACTGTATTCCAAAACACTATTTTTGTGTAAATTCCAAACACAACGCTGCTGTTTTCAAACACACCAAGGGGTAGCGAAATTCCAAACACATCAACCGAGAAATCCTGATGCAGCCAGTTGTAGTGGAATTATTCAGTAACTAGTAGAATTATGCAGCAACCGATAAATTCTTATGTAAACGGAATACATGAAGCTGATTTAGAAAAGAATTAGAATCTTTCCAGCTTATGTTTGAGCAGGAGATTAAAACTTTTTGAACTTTTAATTCGATCTTAAAATTGAGATATATTTATTATATATTTTATTTAATTTATTTTTTTATATTAACTGCGTGAATAATAAATATTGATTTTATTTATCCTGTTAATTTAATTAATTCAAAAATTCAGTTTTAATTAAAATATTTTGTAAAATAAAATAAATTTAAGTTTTTTTTAATTAATTAATTTTAATTAAATGTAAAAACTATAAATATTTTATTTTTTACAAAATATCACGTTTAAGATGATTTTTTTTATAAAATCAGATATCTTGAAAAAACGTAAAAATTAATTCTAAATTTTAAATTAATTAAATAAAAAGTGTTTGATTGAAATAAATTATTATTTTTTGAAAAATTTGGAATGAAAAATAAAATAAATAAATATCTTTAATCACTACCTTAGCTGAAAAGTTAGAGTAAAAACTGTGCATTTATTAAATTTTATTTATTACGCATTTAAATACGAAAAGATAGTTTGATAAATCAGAATATTTGAAATTATGTACACGGAAAGATATTTGATTTTTTCAGATCGTGTGGTTTTCAAAATTAATAAATTTATTTTAATTAAATAGATTTTATAACCTTCAAAAATATTTTTAAAAATCTAAGTGAGAGAGAGAATTTATTCATATATAAATTTCGCGGTCTCCATCACCAGTTTGTAAGCGATGCAATTAAACCATGCGTGTCGGCAGTAAGACCTTCTTCCCTAACGGATAAATTAATTGTGATATTACCAATACAAATCTCATTTAGGGATAATTCTGAATAATTGTTAGTATGGATCACTTCTCCAATTGATGGGATCATTGTGAAACGATTAATTTGGGATTAAGTGATGGTTTACCCTTAACTGTATATAATAATATCCTCTCTAACTGAGTCACTGCTATTATATACTGGATTAGAACTATGTTAGCTATTTAATTTTACTTGACATGGTCAGTTGCCTGGATAGTAAAATTAAAAAGAATTAACATGTCTGATCTTATGAAGGATATAGTCAGTTGCCTAGATAGTAAAATTAAAATGAATTGGTTTGTCTGGTCTTACGAAGGATAGCAGGTGTCCTCCTAACGAGGTATGTTATTCTCAGGTTACTAGGCTACTAGCGAATTTATTTTAAAATGGTAGAAGAAACCAAATTAAAATGAATTCAAAGTTTTGCTCATTCTAATTAATGATTTTTTTTTTAATTATGTGATTCACATTATTAAAATAGATTTTAAGCCACTCGCTTCAATACTCAAAGAAAATAAACTAACGGGACTAAATTTTGTTGACTAGAAATGTAACTTGGATATTATTTTAACTATAAATGGTATTTCTTCAATACCAAAAAATGTGTTTATTTTTGAAAAAGGTTCTTCCTTTGGGCCGAAAGGCATGAAGAAGAAAAATATTAAAAACAAGGAGACGATTTTCAGGGTAGTTAGTGGGTTACGGACTGGTATGAAAAAATCGAAAGGCAGATATTTTCACTACAACTAGACCCGGTACTGAAAAAAGTTATGTCCAATATTCTTTAAAAGGCAAAACAAATAGGGTAATTTTTGTTCACTGGTTATGAAAACATATTTAGCGGCGTTCTCTACCTGACCTAGTGTGTAGATACGGAAACCACACTAATCATGTCTGCAATTCATTACAGGGATTCTTAGAAATCCGACAACTTAGTGATGGAGAGATTTACTTGTATATGGGTAATAATACAAAGGTAACAACAGTTGTAGTAGGAGATGTTACTATCAGTTTTGGTAGAGATCGAATTTTAATATTAAGAGATTGTCTTTATGTACCTGCCATTAGAATGAACTTAGTTTTCATTTCTAGATTGGCTAAAAATGGATATTTAATTTATTTTAATAATTTTGTGGTTATTAAGAATAATAAACGAGTTATCTATTCTGGTATATTGGTGGATGATATTTATATTATTATCTCAATCTCTTCTACACTACAACTGACTGAAACGAATAATACATCTATATTAGCATATAAGAGAAAGTTTCCTTCTTTAATGAACCAAATTTTTTTTTTTGCACTTACGCTTGGGTCATATTAATTTAAAAAGGACAAACAAACTTGTAGCAGATGGACTTTTAAGTTCATTGGAAGTGGAAGCACTTCTAGTAATTGAATCTTGCTTAGAGGGTAAGATGACTAAAAGGCCTTTTTCGGCCAAAGGCTATAGAGCTAAAGAACTATTGGAACTAGTTCATTCTGATGTGCGTAGTTCTATGACAATCCGGACTAGTGGTGGCTTTGAGTATTTTGTTAGTTTCATTGATAAGTACTCAAGGTATGGATATATTTACCTAATGCACCATAAGTCTGAATGTTTTGAAAAATTCAAAGAATTCAAGGTGGAGGTGGAGAAACTTCCAAGTAAAAGTATTAAATCACTACGATCCGACCGTGGTGGGGAATACTTCTATAGAGAGTTTAAGGACTACCTATCATCAGAGAAAATTACATCCCAATTGACTGCACCTGGGACTCCGCAGCTGAATGGTGTAGCAAAGAGAAAGAATATGACTCTTATGGAAATGGTAAGGTCCATGATGAGTTATTCATGTTTACTCGATTCATTTTGGGAACTCGCTTTAGAGACAGCGGCTTACATTCTGAACATGGTACCATCTAAGTCAGCACCTTCTACTCCCATAGAATTGTGGATCGGGCATAAGCCTAATCTAAAACACATTTGGATTTGGGGGTGTCCAACACATGTGCTGAAAGGGAACGCGGGTAAGTTGAAACGGAGGACAAAAGTCTATTTCTTTGTGGGGTGTCCTAAGGGAACGAAAGGTGGTTTATTTTATAATCCTAATGAACAAAAGGTCATTATTAGCACTAATGCTCAATTCTTAGAAGAGGAATATATTATAGATCACAAGCATAATAGTAAAATTGCTTTGGAAGAAATAAGAAGAAATACCAGTAGAATGGAAGAGAAACCACAAGTCACTGATATTCCATTACCTCGCCGTAGTGGGAGGATTATCGGGACAAGTGCAAATCAAGAACAAAGTGCTGATGCACATGGTTCAGATTCTGCACAATCTTTTACTGCTGGTACATAGACACAGATAGTGTCTCGTCGTAGTGGGAGGGTTGTTCATCAACCTGATCAATATATATTTTTAGGAGAGTCATATGACAAGATCTCGGTAGAACTGGATACCGAGCCCTGTAACTACAATGAAGTATTACAAGACAAAGATGCAGATCTTTGGCAAATGGCTATGAATTCAGAGATGAAATCTGCATATTCCAATCAAGTCTGGGAACTTATAGAACCACCCGAAGAGATAAAACCCATTGGATGCAAGTGGATCTATAAGAAGAAGAGAGAAGCAAACGGGAAGGTTGCACTACAAGAAAAATGGTCTTTTGTGACAAAATCTAATGACGAATTTTATTTTTCTCGCTAAAAGTAATATTTT
>JAOTRH010221275.1:0-10514 GCA_034768845.1 Heliamphora exappendiculata
ACATTTTTCTTCAATAAAACAAATTCATTTTTTAGAAAGAAGAAAAAATTCCTAAAAACTCTGTTTTATTTTTTTTTTTTAAAGTTTCAAAATATTTTTATATCAAATGTAAACTGTAAATCATTTTGATGTTGTATTTTTTGTGAAGAAAATATGATATTGTTTAAAGAGAGAAAAATGAGGAGAGAGATGATATTAAATGAGGAGAGAGATGATATTTTTTTAAATCAACTGCATTAAATGAGAAGAGAGATGATATTTTTCTGAAGTGATACTAATTGTCGTTGAATGTAAGTTTGGACAATTAAAATCATTGAATAAAAAATATGATGTGTCATATAAGACTGTTCTGTTTTATAATATAGATAATGGTGTCGGTTTTTTTTTCTTTTGTGTAATAAGATGTTAATAGACTTTTGTGTTGTCATTGATGGAGATCAAAATTGAAGACAAAAGTTGATTATAAGTTATATTTATCTTAATTTATAATTTTAATATAAAATGATTAATTAATATATATTTTTTATAGCATGTTAAAAAGAACAAAGATGGTGGACCATCTGTTGCATCCAATTAAGTCAGTCACAATGCTCTTCCTATTCCTATGTTATATAAGTTCCAGTGAAACTACGTATTACTCATAGAAATAATTTTTTGTGTAACAAAAAGGCAACTATGCAAGAAGAGACAAATTAATTTTGAATTTAAATATTAGTAGTTCTCAACATATATGAGTATCAATAATTATTAATGTTATTTTTTTTACGTAATATATTTTTTTGTACTAAACTATAAGTAACAATATGATTGAAAATGATTATGTTTTTAAATTCATATGAGCAATCTATATTTTTTTTGCTTTATAAGATTTTGTTAAATTTTAAATATGATATTATTCTACTATACATATTTTTTCAAAACACGTGAATATTGATAGAGTAATTTATATATATTTAAATTTTGGCGACAAAAAATAATAAAGAAGTTATGATGCCAGTTTTATTATTTTTTTTAAAAAATATTATGTGATTGGTATATGTAATAAATTTAATGAAAATGTGATTGAAAATTAGTCTAAGGGAGACATTGCTATAATTAAATAAAATACAATGTACTATAATTAATTTTTAAGAAGCTAATCGTACTATTGAATCTTATAGCGATAAAATGTCAAGAATTCTCTAAAATATATTACATTTTTAATATATGTAAAAAAATTTAACGAAAATATTAACAGAAGTTAAATTGGGGAGGTTATTGCTACACTTAAAATAATTTAGAGCGCAATGTGTTTAAATTAATATTTTAAGAGATTAACTGAACATTTAAATGTCTTTTAGAGAATAAACTGTTAAAAATCAATTAAAATATAAAAAATGAAAAGAAACTTTTTAAAGAAACGAAACAAACAAATTTGAGTCAAATCCCAAGTCAGCTAGCATTGTTGTTATGGTCCTACTTGGGTTTTCTTTGCTACAAATCATATTCGATTGATCTTTTTGAATTTTTTTAATATTTTAAATAAAAAAAATTAATTTTTTAACTCATCTTTACAAAAGGATTCGATAAGTATAATAATTTATTACTAAAAGATAAAATAATTATTAAAAATAAAATAATTTAAATAAAATAAACAAATAAATAATTATTCAAAACGGGCCTGGGATCGCGGTACCTGGACTTGTTTATTTGCTACTGCTAGATGCAAAATGATAGAATCGTAGGCATCCGTAGCATTAACGAATCCCTCGTCGTCATCATTCACGCGTTCTACCAGAAGCTTTAGAGCCTCCGTCTAACCATGCTTCACACTAAGGTGCAGTATGGTCTCGCCCAGGCCCGTCGGGTCTCGAACCGCATCTGGCCTGGCTTGAACCAACTCGTGCAACAATTCTGGCCTGGCCCGTCGTGTCTCGTCGAAACTACCATGAAGTAGTACTCTGTCAAGAAGCAGCGGGTTCTTTCTGTGTATTTCGCGCAACAATTCTGTGTTCCCCTCGATCAGTGCTGCTGCTGCCCATTGGAGCTGCTCCTCCATTCTCTCTCTCTCTCTCTCTCTCTCTCTCTCTCTCAATCAATCAACTTAGTTCATAGGCTTCTTAATATATATATATATATATATATATATATTATTGAGGGGTTAGCGATTCTACACTCCCTGTAATTGCTGCTTCACAAAGCCTTCCATATATATTTCCTCTCTTTTCTCTCTTCTCTCTTATCTCTCTCTCTCTTTCTCTCTCAATCAATCAACTTAGCTCATAAGCTTCTTAATATATATATATATATATATAGAATGACTCGTGCCCAAAGATTGACTAAAATAAATTATCACTTCTTATTTTTGTTCAACCACTACGCCAACAAAAATTCTGAATCTTAATAATACTAAAAGTCTAACATAATAACGTATTAACATAAAAAACAAATCACCGACTTTTAAGATTCATGATTTTTGAATGAAACATTCTCACTATAAGAAAAAGCATCAACCGCGACGCCTTTGGTCGACGAAAACAAAATTTCGTTGCTGAAAGTCGACCTTCGCTGACGAGCGCACTAATGTTGTCGTCGTAGGGTTGTCGATGTTCGACGACAACCCATTCTTGTTGGCGAATGATTGTTTTTGCGCGACCACTTACACATTTCGTCGTCGAAGGTGTTAAGATTTGGCGTCAACACTCGCGCCAAACCTGAGAGAGTTCGCAGGAGTTCTAAACATCTTTGCGCGACAATGTACTGTCGTCGCGGTTGCTCATGGAGCTGAAAACACCCTTGCACGACAATTATTGTTTGTCGTCAAAGGAGTGAAATTTTGGCACCAACACAATTGGGTTCGCGCGCTTGGGGACTTCTGTTGTGCCGACAACACTGCTCGTTTGGGAAATCGATATTTTTCTTGCCGACAACGCATCTCGTCGCGAAAACCCTAATCTAATCTGCCTCCTAACCTTCGCGCGCCACAAACCCTCGTCTAATCTGCATCCTAACCTTCGTGCACCACAAACCCTAGCATCTCTAATCTGCATCTCCCCAATTGACCACCACCTCCTCTCCACAAGAAATCGCTACTGCCTCCTAATCTCCCAAAGAAGCCATCGCCGCGCCTCTTCGAAAGAAGTCGCCATCGCCTCCTCTCCCCAAGCAGCTGCCATCGGTTGTTCCCCTAGTTGCAGGCCTCATCGTTGCCGCTGCATCTCCCCTAATCAGTGCCGTCGCCTCTTTCTTATTCCATCATTGCCTCTCGCCAAGTCTGTCACGCTCTAAATTCTGGGTAACGTAAAACGCCCACAAGCAACCAAACATAATACCAAATTCGAGAATACACTCTCAATATAAAACATACATGCATTGTGCATAATCGCCAAAAGGCTTACATTACACGGTTCTAACACCGAAAAAACATGTAAACATACATGATCAGAAAGAACAAAAAAGAAGACTACAGATCTTTCGCCTCTCTAGCAACCCCGAATCAATCTGCGTGACCGGTACATGAAAAGCATTTCAAATTCCACACTGTGAGCCAAAACTTAGCAGAAACTAGACAACACGTGAAGTATAAGCTAAACATACTAGGAAAACGAGGTATAGTTTTTGACTCTCTTTCAAATCTTTAAAATAAGCTAAACATGCTAGGAAAACGAGGTATAGTTTTTGACTCTCTTTCAAACCTTTAAAATAATTTTTACATGTAAACGGGAAAGCAATGATAAGAACAATTGTTGACTCACAAAGTCTTGAAAATAGTTTGGAAACGGTTTTTATGTCACGACTCACACGAGTCTCAAAAATAATTTGAAATTGGTTTTATCCGTCCCACAATGCATTACATGCAATTCATGAATCTTCTCGGATTCTCATCGAAGGACCGCAGCCCTGATGAATGCAACACAGAAGCATATAACCAGCTCTCACAAGCCACAATAACAGTCATAACACTGGGATAATGATCCATACTCAAACACACATTCCCGGGATAAAACCGTATACCACGGAATAATACCGCAAATCACAGGATAAAATTGCAAACCACGGGGTAAAACCGCAACAATAGTTGCCTATGCAAAACCAGGGCTTTACATTCACAGAACCTCTTGTCCATCTATCCATTCTATACACATATGCATAAATAAATCAGGGTTTTAATGCATAAGACCACGTACAACATGTACCACTTGCATCTGCTCCTCAGAGCTCACATACACATGCCTATAAAAACTCTAAGTTTTAAAGCATGAAACCATTTTACACGTAACGACATCAAAGTCATGTAATTCACTTACGCATTCAGTACATAAATAAACTAGAGTTATAAATGCACATAGCCATGTATAACTACACATCATGACGTCACCCGCCACATAACCCGACATCCACCCACAACGACAACCAACAACCAACAACCCACACAACTAAGCCTAACCTGAAGTCCAACACCAAAAGAACCACGGGCCCAAACACGCCCCACACCCAACGAAGAACAAACACCACACACCTAACCGTGTACCACACCTACATCTAACCATGCACGTCATCCCCAAGGACGACACCTACACAAACATCCGAGGCCACGACACGACCCCCGAAGCTATCACACAACCAACAGAACCCCAAAAAGAATCCAACAATATTTCAGGCGACTAATCCCATATATCAATCAACTGACTACCATTGGAAACCAATTGGAAACCAAGGACAAAAAAAAAAACCCCAACACACCCAACACGGCCAACACGAACCCACACACACCTAACACAAACCCACAGAAGCCCAACACGGCCAATATGAACCCACAAGGCCCAACACGGTCAACACGAACCCACAAAAGCCCAACACGGCCAACACGAACCCATAAGATCCAACAAGGCCAAAAGAAACCCCTAAGACCCCAACATGACCCAAAAAAAATGGGTCAACACAAACAGCAAAGATATCGACACAAACAGCAAAGGTGTCGACAAACAGCAAAGATGTCAACACAAACAGCAAAAGTGTTGACACAAAACAACAGTAGTGCAATCAATACAAGCAGAAAGAAGAAGGTACTGACACTAATAGCGGAAGTGTCGACACAAACAGAAAAGGTGTTGACACAAAACAATCATAGCAAAGACAACACAAACAGAAAAAAAGGTGTCGACACCAACAATAAAAGTGTCGACACAAACGCAACAGAATCAAAATTTTCAAACAAAACGGTTGAACGACATCGAAAAGCAACCCTAGCGATAAAAAAGCTTCTCCGCCCCAAATTAAACCATCCAAACACCTATTTTTCAATCCATGGATATACACAAGCCCAAAAATACCACAAAACCTCGAGAGAAACACCTGAAACCCGATTCCAACCAACCAAAAACTCCCAAAACGATTTTAAACCAAAACCCAACTTATAAACCGATTTTCATGCATTTTTAAATGGTAAAAACACACACGATTACACACAACACCCTTATAAGACATGAGAATCTAGGATCCTACCTCGATGAGTTAAAAACTCGGTGTCTCGAATCACGTGCAAAAACATACTTCGTCAGAATAAAATTCTGTTCGGATGAACGCAGAGCCCTCGGTGTACATAGAAAGGATCCGTACTCGATCGCCAAAAACAAAGCCCGGGCCCCAAGAAAATCTAGAGAGAAGGCAAAGCTTCGGTTGGAAAGAAAAAAAAAACTTAGCCAGGAAGTTATGAAAATATCGTTTCCAAAATATCTAAAGCTAGATATTTATAGGCTACGAAAATATCTTTTTTTTTTAATTCGCACGACCATGTCCAATGGCCCCTGGGATCAACCCCACATGTATATCTAGACCCGAACATGCATAAAAAAGCATATAAATATGTAACGAAAAATGATAAACGCGCGTCGAATAACGCCGAAAAAAAACAGGTCAGAGTCTCACAAAGCCGCCTTTGCTTCTCTTGCAAGCTCCAAGCCTGTTGTTGTTGTCTCTCCCCGGCCCAATCGGTTTGTCTCCTCTCTCTATTATGTATTTTATGTTTAATACCAGGACACGTGTCTCTATACTAAGTTAATTAGCAATGTATAAAAAGAACCCAATGTCTCTGTATGTAAAATAAGAACAAAAAATGAGTTTCTATCTCTCTATCGTAATACAATATCCAAGCTCATTTTGATACCAAAACTAGCACACCAGATCGGATGTCTACAATCCACAAGCTGTTCACCAACACAGTTTGAGCTCACTACAAAAATTCATAAATTACTTTAAGTAATTCAATGACCTATGGTTCTTTTTGACACGCATTACTTTTTCTTTTTTCTTTTTTCAGAATAGTTTGCAGATATTTTTTTATTAACAGCTAGTGAATTGTTCCTTGTGTTAAACATTAATCATATTGAACTACTAGGCTTTAGGCAAGCAAGATAAATCTGATGAAGCCTTTAATACTGAAGTGTGAAGTATGGATTAGCATTCTTTAGCACCTTATTGCAAGTCTAGCAGTCTTCGTTTTGCCTGAGATAGCAGAGTTGTGCAGCAATAACAGCTTACCAATTCTCCAAAGTCCAAAAGAATGTGCTAGTCCTCCATTTTTTTAGAACTTTAAACTTTGAAGTTCTAAATTCTTGATCTTGATGTATGGAATTTATTACATATATATATATATATATATATATGAATTGTATGATAATCTATAACCAAGTATAATGCGTTTGTTTTGAGTGATTTAAAGAGAAAAGAAAAGCATTGTAATAATTTATTTTGTGATTGGAACAATTTATTTTGCATACAAGTTTCTTAACATTTTTCATTAGGAAACTAGTTAGGGGTCTAGTGCTTAATTCCATGCGAACCTCATTTTCTTTTTATCTTCGACTCTCTAGATCCAGATTTAGCTGCTCACAAATTCAAAAAATATTCTAAACTGACCCACATAAACTTAAATAAGAAACACAATAGAGAGGAAAAAATGGAAGGAACCGCATCAAATGGAATTCTTCTTCTTCAAATTATTCTTTATTTTTGTTTTACCTCACTAACTCAACTCTTCTTCCAAGCTCTCCACAATAATTTGCCTAGGAAGAGAATATATCTTCGCATTTAAACCTTTACCACACACTTCTCCATTTTCCTTACATTCCTGCATTTGGACCAACTTTTATGTTGGTAACTTTTTTTTGTCTTTTCTAGACTTTTATTTTCACTTTTTTGGATCAATTTTGTTGCACTTTTTCGATTCATCATTATAAGAGAAATCTAATTTTTAATTCTTAATTCCTCGTGTTGTTATCTGAAACACGTGGTTGTAATTTAATTGATGTCATTTGTAGATCATAAAATATGGACAAGAGTTGGATGACAATAAGAGATAGGATGAGTATGCCGTACCGGAATGGGGTAATGTCTTTTTTGCAATTTGCGATGGCAAATGCAAGCTCAGATGATAAGATTCGTTGCCCGTGTATGGACTGCCTCAATTGTGAACGTCATTCTAGCAAAATAGTAGAATTTCATTTAGTTCGGAGGGGGATATCACCTGCTTACAAAACTTGGGTGCACCACGGGGAGAAGGTCCCCATTCATAAACCTCATGTCTCAGTTTACGAGCAGCCGAGTGATGATGAAATAACTGAGGATGAAATGTTAGAGGAAGAGAATGAGAAATATGATGAATTGAATGATATGTTGGAAGACTACTACATGGCAACAAATGTCATGAATGATGGCGAGGAAGACGTACTTGGCGGCGTCGAGAGGGAGAAAGTATATAACTTTGATAACTTGTTGAATGATGCTCAACGTGAGTTGTTTCCAGGCTATCAAAAGTATAATTTATTGTCGTTTGTCATTAAATTGCTTCATATTAAGGTCTTGAACAAATGAAGCTATAAGTCTTTTGACATGTTGTTGGTGATGTTGAAAGACTTTCTACCAGATAGTGATCAGAAGATTCTGTCAAATCTTTATGAAGATAAGAAGTATTTATGTGACTTAGGCTTGGGATACGTTGTCATTCATGTATGTAAGTATGATTGTGCACTTTTTTGAAAGGAGAATACAGACCTCGATATGTGTCCTGTTTGTGGGGAACCTAGATTCAAGTTCATGACGGCAAAGGGAAAAAAATTCTACATCAGATCTTGAGATACCTTTCGCTTACACCAAGGTTGCGGGGATTGTATATGTCGAGAAAAAAAGCTGCAGATACGAGATGGCATAATGAAAAGCGTGTCAATGATGGGGTATTGAGGCATCCAACCGACGGTGAAGCGTGGAATGATTTTGATCGACAATATCCTTAGTTTGCCAGTGAAGGACGAAATGTGAGATTGGGACTAGCGACTGATGGTTTCAATCCTTTTGAAAATATGAGCAACTCTTATAGTATGTGGCCCGCGAAAGTTATGCCGTATGACCTTCCACCTTGAAAGTGTTTGAAAGAGCCATATTGCATGATGTCCTTACTTATTCCTGGACCCTAAGCACCGGGGAGAGATATTGATGTTTTTATGGTGCCATTACTTGACGAGTTGAAAGAGTTGTGGAAAAATGGTGTCCTTACTTATGATGCTTCAAACGGGAAAAATTTTAGAATGCATGCGGCTGTTATGTGGACTATTAATGATTTTCCTGCATATGGTAATTTATTTGGGTGGAGTACGAATGGTTATTTGGCTTGCCCTGCTTGTAACAAGGATGCTTCATCTCAGCAGTTGAGAAGTAAGAATGGATACACAGGTGCTCGTCGATTCTTACCTAAGGACCATTCATAGCGAAGGAGTCAGCTCTTTAATGGTAATATTGAATACCGATCGAGGCCTTTAGAGAAATCGGGTGAACAAATGTAAGACCCGATTTTGTTTCTTTTTTATTTTATATATATATTCGACGTGTTTATTTATGCTTATGTGTCGTAGAAATGCATGTTGGGTTGGATCCCGGTGTGAGACCCTGACCTGTTTTCTTTTTTCGGCATTTTTCGACGCGCGTTCAGGCAATTTTGCTTTAGTATATTTATATGCTTTCGGATACATGATCGAGGCTAGATATGCATGCGGAGTTGATTTTTGGGGTCGTGGGGTGTTGCGGTGCGAATTTAAAAAAATTTCAAAAAAAAATATTTTGGAAGCCTATAAATATCTGGAGTTAGATATTTTCGAAAGATATTTTTAAAATTTCTCCAGTAAGTTTTCTTTTTCTCTCTGCCTTCTCTCTAACTTCTCGGGGGCCCGGGGCTCCATTTTCAACGATCCAACAGCGGATCCTTACTTTTGGCATGGTGGGTTACGCAACCATCCGGTCAGATTTTGATTTTGGCAAAGCTCAATTTTGCACGTGATTCGAGGCGTTGAATTTTTAACTCATCGAGGTAGGATTCTAGACTCACATGTCTTATACGGGTGCTACGTGTAATCGTGTGTATTTTTAACGATTAGATTGCTGTAGATCTGAGTTTGTTTTTAGTTGGATTTTTGGGTTTAAAATTGGTTTTTCGTCGATTTCGGGGGGTGGAATCACGTGTCAGGTGTTTCTTTCGTGATTTTGGTGTTAGGCTTGGGCGTGTGTATGTCAGAGGGTGTTGGATGTGAGTTCAGAGGTGTTGATTTGAGGTTTCAGGGGTTGACTCCGTAGCTCGAAATCAAGTTTCGTCTGAGTTCGATCGACTGGACCATGGGGTTTAGTCGACTGGAGCTTGGGTTCTTGGGTTCGGCCGACTAGACCGTGAGGTTTAGTCGACTGAACAGTGTGTTTGGAAATTTTTCGTGCGTTTCCAGTGTGTTTTCAGTCGACTGGTGGGTTGGGTCCAATCAACTGAGGTGCTGGGATGTGTTTTTGGTTGTTTTGGGGTTGCGTTTTGGTTTCCAATTAGGTTCCTATGGTATTTAGTCGATTAGTTATGGGATTAATTGACTGAAATACCGCTGGATTCTTTTTGGGATTCGGTTGGCTGTGTTAAGGTTTTGGGGTTCGTGTCTTGGTCCCGGGTGTTTGTTTGGGTGTCGACCTCAGGTTGACCTGCATGGCTAGACGTGCACGGGTAGGTGCGCAGTGTTGGTTTTACGTTGGGTGTGGGGCGTGTTTGGGCCCGTGGTTCTTTTGGGTTTGGTGCCGGCCATCGGGTTAGGCGTGGTTTGTGGGATGTTGGTCGTCTGGTGGGTAGACGGGTCGTCTGGGTGAGTGGATGACGGTGCGCGGCATGTGATGTCGGGTTATGTGACAGGTGACGTCATGGCATGTGGTTATACATGGTTATGTGCATTTATATCTCTAGTTTATTTATGCATGGATTATGTAAGGTGATTTACATGGATTCGATAGCGTTATGTGTAACGTGGTTTTGTGCATTAAATCCTGCGTTAGGTTTGCATGGTTATGAAGCGTTAAAGGCTTCGGTTATGAATATGTTGATTCGGTGTTATTTCGTAGTGTTCAGTATTATTCTATGACATGCGATTTTACCCCGTGGTGTACGATTTTATCCCGCGGTCTATGGTTTTACTTCATAGTATACGGTTTTATCTCAAAAATATATGTTTGGATACAGA
>JAOTRH010221286.1:0-10514 GCA_034768845.1 Heliamphora exappendiculata
TTCTGTTATTTCATTTTCTTATAATTTCAGATTATTGTAATTGTTGAAAGTTAATAAAGATGTATTTTCTGGATCACTGAGCATGCATATATTTTATTTTGGCGTTGGTTTGTCTCCCAACAGAGATCACATATCTCAACTAAAGTATTCCCAAATAATTGGCAACTTAATGTATGTGACTAATTGTACTCGTCCGGACATTGCGTGTGCTGTCAATAAATTGAGTAGATACACGAGTAAGCCAGGGATAGATCACTGGACGGCAATAATTACGATACTAAGATATTTGAGATACACCTTTAACTATGGACAGCACAATACAAGATACCTAAGCGCAGTAAAATGGTTCTGCGGTGCGAATTGGATATCTAATACTAATGACTCAAAATTCACGAGTAGATATGTCTTTACTTTGGCTAGTGCAGCAGTGTCTTGAAAATCTTTCAAGCAAACGTGTATCGCTAGATCCACAATGGAAGCTGAGTTTATTGCCCTAGATAAAGCAGGGGAAGAAGTAGAGTGGCTTCGCCAATTCCTTGAAGACATTTCAATGTGGATAAAACCTATGCCGACAATTTGTATTTATTTCAACAGTCAATCGACAATTGGAAGAACACATAGTAATATCCATCATGGTAACACATAGTAATATCCATAATGGTAAGTCTCGATACATTCATCGAAGACACAATACCATAAAATAACTACTCTCTAATGGAGTTATCACAATAAACTATGTAAAGTCGAAGGATAACATTACGGATCCGCTAACTAAAAGTTTAACTAGAGATCAAGTTAGTCGATCATCGAGGAAAATGAGTTTAAAGCCGATAACTTAAAGAGTTGTCATAACGGACACCCAACCTAACTGACTGGAGATCCCAAGATCTAGGTTCAAATAGACAACTAAGTTGTGAATGACTCAGGAGGAACACAGCGAAGGTAATCCCTCCTACCCATTTCTATGATGGCACTGTAATACCTACAACGAGTTTAGAATAAACTAAGCTTTTAATAATTCTTATATCTTAAAAATCAAGTGGGGTATTGCAGGATACTCTTAATAAGAAATTACCTATGTAAGTGTGAACTAGCCAATTCAATGAGAATTATAAGACTGAATTCTCTAGAGCATTCAAGAACACAAGGTTGTTTGGGGCCAAAATGAGCACAACCATGAGAACTAAAATGTGCCAGGAAATTTTCTATGTGATTTTCTATTGTCTTAGTTTACACAAACGGCTGAATAGTTCAAAACATTATATTCACTAATTATCTAGTAAATCCGATAGACTTTCACAAGGGAAGGTTCAAAACCACAAGTTACATATCTCTATGTAGGAGATTTGCGCTTGTACTCTCTATTGTGTGTTTCCATTTGCATATGCATTGGTTTTATAGCCATTTCTCATTCATGTGGGGGATTGTTAAAATCCGATTTAATAATCTTATTTTTTGCAAATTTTGGACCAAAATAAATGTGGGATCCATTTGTCTTTTGAGTTGTGTCCGGGGCGTTACGCGTTCTCCTCTGCGAGAATATGAACGACGTATATTCATTTGCACAAATCAGATAAGAGGTGAATGAGAAATCGATGTTTAAAGTCGTCGCTTGAACATGAATTTTGTTGGGTTTATTGGAAGTGTAGAACTTCTATCCCACATTGGAAGTTCTTGAGGAACTTAGTAGGAATATATAAGTTAAAGTTAGACTAAGGGGAGGGTCCTTTGAAGGTACCCAGTTTTATGGACGAGAGATGATTTACCTAACAATGGGTTCGACCCATTTCACACACGCGCGCCGTCCGTCCGTCGGACTGGCCCGACCGAGCCGAGCCAGGCTTGAGCTTGGGCTTGGGTTGTAGGTAGACCCAGTCCGAGAAGCTTATATATTTTTAAAGAAAATTTATTTAAATTTTTATTTAAATAAAAATTTTAAAATTTAAATTTAAAATTTGTTACCGTTAACCCAACGACTGAAAAGCCCAATGGTCAAATTTGTAGAATCGAGCTCTCACAAGGCGCGTGGAGCGCTCGAACGCCCATGTACGGAAACAAGACCAGAATAGTGCGCTTGCGGAGCGCTCGAGCGCCCCCTTCCAGTGTTGAGCGCTTGCAAGGCGCTTGCTGAGTGCTAGAGGCACCCTTGAACTCCAGAATAAGACGCTCGCAGAGCGTTCGCTGAGTGCTTGAGCGCTAACGATGAACAGTTGCACCTGTTCTGAACAGGTACAGTGTCTTTTGCGAAAAGTCACCTTAGTGGCTATAAAAACACATTCTTATGCACGAATTTGGCAACCTATTTTCTTCCTACATTGCATACAAAGTGTGTTCATGTTCTAAGAGTTGGAGAGTACAAATCACTTGTTGGTTTGTCGTACCCGAAGATTGGAGTGCTTCTTCTCTTGGTGTTGATCGTTGTATTGTGATATCTTGGTATCACACATCGAAAAAGGAGAGGGAGTTCCTGGATTATAAATAAAAATCTTTGACCCTTACATTCAACGAGGTCTTTTCCCAAGTAGTAGAAATCTTAGCAGAACTCCGTAGTTAAGCGTGCTTAAGCGGGAGCAATGTAAGGTTGGGTGACTACCTGAACCCTAGCAGAACTCCACAGTTAAGCATGCTTACGCTGAAGCAATGCAAGGATGGGTGACCCTCTAGGAAGAACAAAATCGTAAGGGCTTTTGCCCAAAGTGGACAATAGAGTTACCATGTGAAGGGTCGAGGTGTTACATGTATCCTGGGAGATTGACGTCCGTGAAACCCATTAGCACCATTGTGGAGGACGAATATATCTTAAGAAAATAGTGTCCAACGCTAGTCTCGATCATCAACAGTTATGAGTTTTGCGAATGTTTGTAAGAATTTATTTACAGTTCTTTAATTTCAATTTCTGCTTGTTTGTGACAGTACAGTATTAGATTTTATTTGATTTTCATTCCATTTCTGCCCAACATTGAGAATATTACATTAATATGTTGATTTGATATGCCTAATTAATACATATGCATTATGTATTTTTTAATATATGATTATATTGATGTATAATAATTAATTCCCCTAATACAAGGTCAATCTCTAAAATTATAAATAATACATAACCTACATGTATTGTTTTGGCATATCTGATCCTAACATATACCATTGTCGACCAAGTGAATAATTTGTTATTGAAATGGAGGATAAAGTGAGGGTGTGGGGTTCTTGAGTTGGAAGTGTTTGTTTTTCTTTTTCCTTTTGTTTCTCTTTCATATATAAGAGAATTAAGCAATAAAAGAATAGCAAAAGTGTAATTTATTAAGGTATATAAGATGGGAATGAAAAAATAGGAGTGGATTTTATTTTTAAGTTTACAACAAATGGGGTTTTACCCTTTAATAGTAGTAACAGAAATGATACTAGGTTTGAAATTTACTTAGGCCACGTTTGGTTTGAAGCTTTTAGTTGGTTTTTGTTTTTTGATTTAAAGCCTCAAAAAAAGCCTTTTAATTAGTTTTGTTAATTTAATTTATTGTCTTTTTGCTTAACTCACTTTTGGCCTTTGGCTCTTTTTACTTATTTACTATAATACATTTATACATTATAAAAGAGTGTCGTAACTTCGTTGCGCACGTTTATTTTTAAAAAAATTTATATTTTTAGAATTTACTCGTCGAAACCTATAAAATAAGAGCTATATTGAATATGACATTATGTGGACGCACGAAAGTAAATTTTTTTATATTAACTTTTATTTACTTAAAGTCACTTTAAGTTATTATTTATTATCATATTGTTCATTTAGCTTAAAACTATTTAAAATTATTTTAAGCTAAATAAGCTTTTAATTTAAATTAGTTCAGCTATTGATTATTTCAATTTGGGTAATCGCAAGCAATATTGAAATAAACAATCGTATAAATAAGGCACGCGATTTTTAACGCATAAAATCACAACTCGAATAAAAACTATGAAATTAGTCCATGTCTAGATAAATCAGCATTATACAAATGAACAGTTACAAGAACTAACTCACAAACTCTAATTATATTCACATTTTCAAATAAGTTAAGTTAAAATTGTCGAATCCACATACGCTAGTACTAGATCACAACAACACTAATTTTTCGGTATTTTACAAAAGTATCAAATCTACAATACTTTATATCGACGAACCTACCAAAGGTAATCTTAAAAATCCACCAAAGTAATCTTATCCACATAAGATATGGAATAATGATTTTCTTGTTATTGAGTTATGGAAGAATGATTTTATTGTTATTAGAGACTTGCAAGAATTTATTTCCAATTTATTTATGCTTTTGCATCATAGTTGTACGTACTGTATCATACTGGTCGACACGTATCGATTTGGAACAAAATCGGTACATTAATTTCTTGGTTATGTACCAGTCAAAATATTAATCTAGACCAAATGTACCGGTCAATACCGATTTGTATCGATCTATACCGGGTTATATTGGTTACGTACCGATCTATAATTACTTTTGTAAAAAATTAATTTTTACTTATTTTTTTATTTCTAATTTTGTTTTTTACTTTTCTACTCCGGTTCAAGTATCAAATATAGTATAAAAAAAAAATTCTAAAACTAATTAATGTTAAATTATTATTAAAAATTGTACATGTTAACTTTTATCGCTTTTAAATTAACTCTCACTATAAATAATAAGATTAAATTTTAATTTAGACTAATTATTTAAAATATTATTTTAAATAAATAATTATGTTATACTAAATTATTTATTATTGAACAATATTTTTAAAAATATTTAAAAAATATTTTATAGCGATAAATTCAAAATGGTACACGATATTTCACCACTATCGGTACATACCATATCAATAAAAAAATCAATACACTATTCAGTATGATATTCATAACTATATTTTGTCTTGTATTACTCTAGACTTGTTTCTAAAGTCGGGTATGACTCTTATTTATAATAAGAGAGGCTTTAAAAAAAAATTTCATTAAAATAAGACTCTTAAAAGAATTTTAGTCAAATCAAAATAATACTTTTAAAGCTCAAAAATAGCAATTCTCAATATAACCACCGCTGGAGCGCTAAACGGCCACTTCGAGCGGTATTTAAGCAGATTGCTTCCCTTCTTAGCATCAAATACCTATACATACAATATCATAATTACTCATTGCAGAATCTAATCCAAACTTGCTAGCGGAGAGAAAGTTTTGAAAGATTTCTAATTCTTCCTTAATTTTTTTCTTTGTACTTTCAATTATTTTTGTTAAAACTATACTTGTCATATATAAGAAGTTTTTGAAAATAAGTTCTGATCTACACATCAAGTTATACAAAAAAATAAATGATTCAAATTATGAAAAAATAACTGAAAGCTAGGCATTCAACGTGGGATAACACCCTTTATCATCCCTGGTCCCTTTATTCAAAGATGAAAGGAGTTGAAAATTATATTCTCTTTCTTTTTCTATGCACGGGATTTATAAAAGTATTTTTTTAAAGATTTTTTTTTGTTTTAGTGAATTTTTAAATTTATTCCAATTTTCTTTTTATTTTTATATTTGTCTTATAAAAATAAAAAATATTATTTTTGACTATATTAAAAACTTCAGAAAAATAAAAAAAATAGTTAACTTATTTTTGCCTTCAGTGGTTTTTTTTTAATATTTGGTCAATATTTTCTTGTTTTGGCCTTGATTGGTATGTAACTCAAAAACTAGTTTTTTTGTTTTTTATTTTTATTTTTAGACAAAAAGATAAATGAGATATAAAGTAAGTTGTTTAGTAAATTAGTTTTTAAGCCAATTTTTCTAAAGTTTGTTGATTCAGTAAAAAGTTACTTTTTTTTGTGTGTGTTCAAATCGACAAGTTTGCCTTTTTATATAGCTGAAAATAATGGAAGTGTCCATGAGTCGAATTGGACAAGGTTGAGTTGATCTCTAATCTATCACCTAACAATATATATTCGATTTTTAATTTTATTACTCGCAACCGACCAATGAGTTCGGTGATTTTAGATCCATAGATTTGATGGATTTATGGGTGGGTGATTCAGTTTAGCAGTTTGAACTTATCTATTTTGAATTTTTTGTTAATCTCATTTTATTTTTTTATCCAATGATAATAATTTTTTTAATTTTAACTTTTTAAAAAAAAATTAAAACTCAAAAGATCATAAATTTATTAATTAAACCGCACATCAACCCAAATTCTATAATTTTTACAAAAAATATTAAAATAATAAACAACATATTCTTATAATAAATCTAAAATTTATAAAATTAAATATTTGTTAGTCGAGCTAGGTTTTGGCACGTGACTATACTCAAAACTCATAATTTGAGAAAAAAAAGTTTGAGATATCCGTTATCTGACCACATCATAAACAAAATCATCAATTGTCAAGTTGGTCGAATTGACTTAGAACGATTTGAGTGGGTCAAGCCAATTTATGAACATTCATTAAAAATAATAATTATATGTTATTAGTACTGATAGTGATTTAGTTCTGAAAGATGAATATTATTGTCTTTTAAAACGTAGTGAAAATTTGTATAGAGTATTTTAAGAATTAATATTTTAATTTAATTTTTTATATTTTTAAGTTCTTAGGTTTTTTATTTTTTTCCAAACCGACTACAATAATTTTTTAAAGCTCTTAGCAAAAAATATAAAAAGTAAAGAGTTGCCAATCGGGTTCTTTGTGGGTTTGTCTCTCGAGAAAGTAAATGATTTTCAGAAAAAATCTTTTAAAAAATGGACTTTGGCAGCTGATGGCAACTTTGATTTTTAGTTTTTTTTTATCGATTAAAAATGTTAAAAAATTAAGTTTCGTTTATTTTGATGTAAAATATTTTATTATAAAAATTATTTTACATATAAAATAATTTTTTTTACTTGTATTTTTTAATATTTGATTAATATTTGAAAAATATTTTCAATGAAAAAAATTTAATGAAGGAATTGGATGAAGGTGTACAAAGGCTCAATTTCAAAATTAATTTACGAGTTAATTTTTTATAAATTAAATTTGATCCAATGAGGTAAAATATTTTACTAAAAAAATATTTTTTATAGGTATTATCAACCAAACAATGAAAGATAAATAAAATATTTTACCCAAAAATATTTTACATCAAAACAAACGAAGCCTTAAAATTGTCTGTTTGATAAAAAAATTAAAAAGTTAAAACGTTAAATCAAACACAAACTCACAGAATATTTTATTCAAACTCTCACTACTATTAAAATACAATAATACCATTTATTCATAACTTATTTACTACCGCTATCAACTATATATAATTGTTAATATTAAATATATAAAAGAGTAAAATTATTTATTTTAAACAAAAAAATAAAAAAATTAATTTTTATTCAAATAACTAAATTTAAAAAATTATCTTAAAAGTTAAATAATTAAATAACTTATTTTAAATCTAATTTAATTTTTTAATTAAAAAAAAAAAAAAACTATTAAGCCAGTTAGTATTGTATTACTAATAAATGTCTAACTAACAAATATTTTGGAAGTACCCAAAAAAGCCCATTTTAGTTGGAGAGCCAAGCGAGCGAGCGGGCGGGCGGGTGCGGGCGACCCGATTAATCATTTTAGTTGGGATTAATGTTAAAGGAGTGACGTGGCCACTGCATCAAACACCTGCTTGGCTCAAAACCCTTGCTAATTCCTTCCATCCTTCTCCTCCAATTCATCTTCTTCTTCTTCTTCATCATCATCATCTTCTTCTTCTTCTTCTTCTTCTTCTTCTTCTTCTTCCCTTTTCCCATACATTTACACTCTTAAAGACATATATCAACTTATTTGTTGGCGTTTTTTGGTGATTCAAAACTGGTAGCTGATGATGGAAAACCTAACCCTAGTTTCTTCTCCAAAAATGGTACTGGGTTGCTCACCCAACCCCCAAGCTGTGGTCTCCCTCCGATACTCCTTTGGCCTTCCCCATATGTCTCGGATGACTAGAAGAACCCGTCTCAACAAACCCAATACTTCAATTTGGGCTTTCTCTACGCCTCAGGGTAACCACGGTCGAGCTCCTCTTCGACTCCCCAAAACCAACGGTATTCTGCCCCTTTCTCATTTACAATGTAAGCAAATGAGTTGATTTCGAGATTGGATTGTTTCCATATATTGGATTTCTTGATATCGTTATTTCCTCAGATTACTGCATATGGGTGATGAGATTGTCATATCCTTTCTTTCTTTTTTGTTCTTCTCTTTTCTTTTTGGAGTAAATTATATTGTCATTTGCTTACAGTAGAAAATTAGTTGACTTCAAGAGTGGATTGTTTCCATATGTTGGATTTCTTGATATTTTCATTTCTTCAGATTATTGCATATGGGTGATGAGATTGCTTTAGGCATCTCTATTCAAGTTTCATATCCTTTCTATCTTTCTCTTTTTTTTTCTTTCTTTTTGAGGTAACTGATATTGTCATTTGCTTACATTAGAAAATGAGTCGACTGCAAGAGTGTATTGTTTCCATTGATTGGGTTTTTTTGAGCTCTCTATGCCTTTTTAATGTGTCCTTTAGATGCTCTAATACTTCATTTCTTTATGTGTATTACGTTCAATAAACCTTCATGCTGATCCTTTTCCATCTTTATGTGCTTTTTTAATTAGTGAGGACTTCACAATTTTTATCTTTCTGATAGAGCTCATTATGATTAAAGATTGATTAGATGGCATAAAATGAAGTATAACCAAATCAAACCAAACTAAGCCTGTGAACATGAATCCAATGTAAAATGAAGTATATTGGAGTAAAAGCTCCAAACACTTATAACAAAGTGCTATGGCCTTGTAGGACGATTCATTTGTAGATTAAAATTTTTGGTGTTTCAATTCCTCCAATGGAAACAACGATGTAGCATCGTAAAGCCAACACCAACTTGGCTCCCTCGCCGTTGCCGTTGATTGCGTAACACTACCGAGGCGAGGAGCTACGAACCACCACAACCACCATGGCACCATCTCTCTCTCTCTCTCTCTCTCTCTCTCTCTAGTCTCAATAAACCCAATTCCTTAATCCACCATCCCTGCAATGCCTCCGTTGCCATTTCTACCACCAATTGCAATGCCTCCATGACCATAACCACCCCCACCCCACCCTTCACCATAGTCATCCTGACTACCACACTAGAACACCTCACCGCCTTCCTTGAACACCCTTCTCCTATCTCCCCCATCTACCCCCACCACTTAATTCTTGACCGCCCCTCCCTCATCTCTCCTTTCTGCCCTCATTACAATCTCGACCACTGGTCCCACCCATCTCCCCTGTTTGGCCCACACCAAAACTAAACCACGCCTCCCTCCATCTCCTTGCTCTGCCTTCATCCCTACCCAACATCGCTACTCCATTCGCGCTTTTTGGCCCTACTCTACCCAATCTCTTTGTACCCCCTCTAAAAAAAACACCCACTGACTAGTTCCTCCTCCTCAATCACCATCAGTCGACGGAACCCCACCCCAACCACTCAATCTCTCCCTCAGTTTCCTTACAGTCGCTTCCAACGCCTATCGCCTCGTTAGTCTCAGCTACCCATTGAGCATTTTGAGATTGAATCTAAAATTTCCAACCTTTTACCCAATTAAATGAAATATGACAATAAATAGGGTATTGTTCTTCGGAAATGGGCCTTTCCACGGTCTGTTGTTGGCAATCAAGGTTTTGTGTAATTACAATCCTTTCTATTGTTTTTTTTTTTTTGGTCAAGGATGGGAAGATGGGTTTGAAATGGGGCTGATTGAAGCTTTTTTCCAAGGATAGGTGGGTCTGTGTTTTTTTTGTAACATAGGGTTGTGCTCATTGATACATCAGATCATACATATAAAAAGTGTATATACATGTATAAGGCCACACGTGGTTATAAGAACTAAAGTAGCAGTATCTTAGTCCTAAATTTTAACTATGGTGTCACATGCTACTCATGTGACAGGTCAATCCAAATATCTAACTATGTGGTAGCATATCGGGTTTAGTGTCGCAAACTGATACTCGAAGGCATCAGCCCCTCGGGTTTTAAACATTAAGATGTAGTGATAAAGGAAAGGCCATAGTTAAGGGGGTTTATTGTAATTATCCCTGAATATATATTCATTATTGTGAATCCATTGTGTGGGGTTCTATACTTTGAAAGTTGCATGTCAACATGTTGGTATCATGTCATGTCTCATGTCCATTTCTGTGCTTCTTAGATATGGTATCTTTCATGTTTTGATGTAGCTATGGGTTTAGGTAGTGCAATGTGATTAACTTCTTGTGGAATCTTGAATTGGTTGTAGAAGTTGGTTCAAGTATGCGTTTAATAGGGGCTATATAGATTTCAATAGTGGTAAGTGTTGAAAAATTAGGAAGATATGGCTGATTGTATGGAGGTAATTAGGCAAGATTGTATGGCTGTAAATTATGAAGATATGGCTTATTGTATGGCTGATTGTATGGCTGTAAATTAGGTAGTAATTAGTCAATGATTGTAAATTAGGAATGTATCTTTATTAGGTA
>JAOTRH010221297.1:0-10514 GCA_034768845.1 Heliamphora exappendiculata
ATAACCCCGCACCCCCACCCCCACCCCTCTTTCACAACCACGGCATAGCTACCTGGAATTAGTTACAAAGCTTTCTTCCCCAGTTTGCTACCATGCACTTTTTGTGTTTGCATAAAATGCCAAGATGCTAGGCATACATTCCATGAGGTAGTCATGTTAGATCATTCTGAATCTGTCCCAGACAAGGAAATCTGTGCATGTGCCACTGTTACATATGTCAGATAATCGACAAGCAATCATTTACCTGAGAGAGGCCCTTGAGTAATGAACCAATACTTGGAATTGCAAACCAGTACATGTTTGGATCAATAAGTTGCCGAGTCTAAAAATTAGATAGGAGCATTAGAATGAGGCAACAAATAAGAGACCATCAAAGCATATAATGCAAACAGAAAATGACAGAACAGCATAATATATTGAAGCAGCTAAAAACCAAGAGGAGCATGCCTAATTCATGAAAAAAGCAATATATAGCAACAAAATTAGAACGGGCCATAAAGTTTGATACTATTTTTCATATTGAAGACAAAGTTCACTGGACCGTGCTTATGTAATATTTAAAAAAAAAAAATAGGGCATCCCGATGCAGAGGCTCCCACTGTTGCAAGGTTTGGGAAGACTACTTATGACACCACGTAACAATGGAGCAACCTTACCCACTCTTAAATTAAACAGACTTTTGAAAAATGAGTAACTCGCATGCACATGCCCACTTCACGAGGTTTGTGTTCTTAATTTAAAACAAGAGAAGCATTTCATCATATGGAGTTAGAATTGACGCAAATCCCAAAACCATATGTATGCCACAACAATTAAAATTAAAATGCAGCATCATGCCACTGATTCCAACAACCAATTACATCCAGGTAATATTATCATCCCTGCATTTCTTTCCTTCCATCAACCATTGCATGATAATATAGGGCGTGTATTATATTGTTACGTGTGCCATGCTCTGCTTGAGATGCATTGATAACCTTATGTAGGAGAAAACCTTGTCATTTGTGTACTTGTTTAGGGTGCAGTGACAATTGATTAGGGCTTGGTTACAGCTTGAAAACAAACTTGTTGGTCCCAAGAGACCGAGGCGCCTAGGTAAGTCAAGAGATAATTGTTGGTGCAACACTAGCTTTGCCAAGGAGATGATCAGTAGCTGGTTCAAGAAGAGGATCAACTACACTGAGATTGAGACATGGCCCAAACTCCTACAGGAGGCAAAGGGGAATAGGAAAAACATATTTTAAAGAATCAAAAAATACTGAAAAATTGAATCTATGTCCAACAGATCACACCAACCGAGAAAAATATTTTGTTTTGGTTCAGATTAGTCAAGAACAAGCTAACGACTAAAGGGTAAGCGATTGACTGTAGTCCCTAACCTAGCTTGTAGGCTTGTAGCAAGCTAAAAGTTTGACTTGAGCCTATTTTTCTCAGTTCAACATGAGAGTGCAACTACATTGCATTTCCCAATATATTTAAAAGTGATTGACCTCCTTACTTCTCCAAGGGTACAATCCTCTTCCCCCTTGAGTCCCCTTTCTCTTTCGCCCTTGAAAGTGAACAGATTATGCTCTCTTATCCTCATCAAAAGTCGAGAAACAAGTTTTGAATAATGGCCGATTTATTTAAATAACCTGTTGACCTACCAAATTGTAGAAGTAAGACCTTTAGCAAAACCAAGAAAAACAAACAAAAACTCTTTTTGCTATCTTTTATGCATAAGAAATTCACTCAATTCAATTACAAGACAAGGCGGGATTGTAATTCTCCATGACATCTCCATTTGACACTCAACGAATGAACTTTGATTCTTTATTTTTTTAGAGCATTCTGGCAAAGGGAAGAACAATCCAAAGGGTTCCAATAATTAAATGAAACTCTTGTTAATTAAATGAATTGCTGCAGGACAAATACAAAAAAAACTTTAGGAATCCGCACCTAAAGGCATCTAGGAATCTGCACCTAAAGTTGAATTAGAATCCACACCAATTTTAAGAAATAATTTGTTATTCAATCATTCAGTGTTTTGGAATACCAGTTATAGGCCTATAAATAGGCTACTGAAATACAGAAGATAAGAATAAAAAACAACAATCCTATCTAAAAAATCTAACCAAATTTTATTTAAGCTAATCCTATCTGAACAGATCTTATTCAAACTAATCATATCTAAACAATTAAAATTTAAACTTAAATCTAAATAATTAAAATTTACAAAATTCAAATATCATCCGGAATCAAATACAAATAATTTATAGATAAATCCTTTCCGTTCCCTATCATTTCTCCTCTGTTGAGAGGAACTCGACTCCGGCGAGTTTGAACTATGCTGAAGTGCTAGAAATTGATGAACTTCCAAGAATGAAACATCTGTCTGCAATGTCTTGAAAAGAAATTAAACTCTCCAAAAGAAAATAAGCATTAAAACCCATATTCAATGAGAATTCAAATAAATTTACATGAAAGTCCAATTTATTGGCAAGCGAAGTAAGATAAAAAGTGAGAATAACTATAAGTGAGGTGACAACGGAATGTGACTGGTTTGGTAATAAACCACTGGTGACTGATGTAAGAGTAGGATCAGGAGATGGACCATTCAAACTCAACATAGCTCTCAACAAGTAAATGCTCAAATAGGTCATTTGATGTCGCTTTAAGACAAGTTGTTGACACATTAGTAATGCCTGGTAGGTCAATTACATTTACTAATAGATAAATAGGAATATCTTGATCAATTAAATCTTTTTGTATAACAAAAGTCCTGTTCCTGGTCAATTGGGGATGAATTGGAACATGTGGATACCGAAGAATCGGATGAGGGTAACGAGTTAGGATCTTTGGCTTTGGGTGGAAAAGGTTGAAGCTAGATAGGTTTACTATTATGCCAAATCCAGTAACAATTTTTGGGTCGTTTAGTGGCACTCACTTCACACATCCAAGGACGACCAAGAAGTACAACGCCACCGTCTAATGGAAGTATGTCACAATAAACATTGCCCACGTATAAATTACCCATATTGATTATCACTAAACATCTCGCTGAAACTAAAACTTTTGGATTATCATCCCAAGTCACCTCGTAAGGCTGAGGATGCAGCTCAACCACAAGTTTTTCCTTTTGAATGTAAGAGTCAGAAACGATATTGATGGAAAAACTTTCATCAATAGCAATTTTACTCTTTTTCTTCCCACAATATACAATAATAACTTGATCAGGAACAACAATTGGAGGAGATCTCAAGTATCTAGATGAAATAGGGCGAGTAGGGTGAGTAGATTAAATAGGATATCTATCATGAGTGAAATGATTAGGATACCAATTCTGAGATCCCTCAAAATGATGATTCCATGTATGTGTCGTAGTATGATCGTGACAATAGGATCTCGTGGATCTATGATGAGATAAGATAGGATATGGATCACGATGGCTCATAATGACTCAAGAAAAAAAAGATTAATGAAAATATAAAATAGACCTTTAGCAAAATTTATGAATTCTCTAAAAAATATAACTATTAAATTCAATTTTGCTAATGGAAATTTTTTACCTTTTTTTCAAAATTTAATTGAAACTCTAAGCATATAAAAATTTACAAGGTTCCAGATTAGGTCTTCAATCGGGTCGTAGCGTATGGTCGTCGACCTTGGAGGCTAGCTGGGTGGTCTTGGCGAGTCGGCAACGCAGGTTAGTTGCGGGATGGGTCACCGGCGTTGTTGGCAAGTCAGTTGCGATGGTGGTCTGCGTGGATGGTGGAGACGGCGTTAATGGAGGCTTGGGTGGCTAAAGAGATCTGGGGTGATCGACAGTAGTTGTTGATTGGAGAATGCGGCCTTGATGAAGGCTGACGAGGTGGTCGGCGGGATCTAGAGTGATCGGCGTTGATGGAGGAGAGGCTAACGGTGTCGGCGTTGATGGAAGAGGGGTCGACGGGCGGGATCTAGAGTGATCGGCGTTGATGAAGGAGAGGCTGACGGTGTCAGCGTTGATGGAAGAGGGGCCGACGACAGTCGGCGCTGATGGACTGGTCGACGGTGGTCGACAGTGATCCGCATTGATGGTGACCGAAGGTGGCGAGGTTGGTGGAATGAATCACTGGTGGGTGGCGGGCCTGGCGGCTAGAATTTCTCTACGTGGAGATGGCGCACTAATGTTGAAATGGAACATTTTTTATTCACATCTCTCTTTTTTTTAAACGATGACAATAAACACTATCAAAATAAAAGAAATAAAATAAAAAATAAGAATTGATTTTTTTTCTCACTATTGATAGGTAAATGACAAAAATTAAAAAAAATAAAATCTTTTGCTCTGATACCAAATTGATGCAGGACAAACACGAACAAATCTTTAGAAATCTGTATCTAAAGGCACCTAAAAATCCACACCTAAGGTTGAATTGGAATCTACACCAATTCTAAGAAATAATTTGTTATTCAATCGTTCAGTGTTTTGGATTACCACTTAAAAGGCCTATGAATAGGCTACTGAAATACAGAAGATAAAAATAAAATATAACAATCCCATCTAAAAATTCTAACCAAATCTTATTTAAACTAATTATATCTAACCAAATCTTATTTAAACTAATCATATCTTATCAGATCTTATTCAAACTAATCCTATCTAAACAATTAAAATTTAAACTTAAATCTAAATAATTAAAATTTACAAGATTCAAATATCCTCCGAAATCAAATACAAATAAACGATAGATAAATCCTTTCCGTTCTCCATCATGAATGTTAAAGAAGGTGACAATTTCCCACCTCATCCCAAGAAGCGAATAGGCCTCCACCTAACATTAATACAAAGAATTTGTTGGGTATTTGATTGATCGAAGAACCCATGTTTATTGAAGAAGATAATTAAACCTACAATTACCTTCTTTTTATTAGGAGAGAGATTCAAATGGCTTAGTCAATGTGCTTCATCATTTTTGTTTAATGTTAAGTATATTTCTAAATTTTATGTGAAATTAATCATGACTAATTATAGCTAAGCATGATTAACTAAAGTAAGCATGATTAATAAGATATTAAGAATGGTTGACTAAGGAAAGTGTGGTAAGAAAACTTAGCCTTGATTAACTAGGCTTAACTTAATTAATAAGGTGATGTAGGATGGCTAGTAAGATTGAGAATAAATTAAAAAAAGGAATCCAAATAAAAGAAAAGAAAGATAAAAGAAAAACTTGATCTTAATATCAAGATTCAACTCATTCAACGCAATGCCATCATCCTCCTCAACCAATTACATAATGGCCTATTTATAAGCATTTAAAAAATCCTAATTTAAAGCTACTAAAAATAAAATATCATAATTCAAGAAAAAACCCTAATTAAGTCTACTAAAAATTAACGATCACAAATCAGAAAAATTCTAATTAGCGTTACCAAGTTTAAAACATTTCAATAAAAGTCAAAATATAAAATATTACTAAAGTTACTACATTCCTAAATCCTAAGTTATCTTCAACCTATGCCTTTCTGTACCTTACCATTTCTCCTCGGCTTAGAAAAACTCTCTTTTGAAGAGTTATAAAAATAAAAGCATTTGATGAAATGAAGCTCTTATTAGCGAAGCGCTTCCTCAATTGTGATAGTATGTGATTAGTAAATAACTCCCTCTACAAAATGAAACTTAGAAACTCCATGAAATAATTGATTTAAGGGAAACACATGAACTAAAAATGGGGATGTAGTTGTGTCTGTATAAACACCATCAAACAAAACAAGAAGTTCCAAAGTGCCCCAATTAAATACCATATCTTCCATATGAAACATTGAACCAATATTTAAATTCAAAGAAAAATTAATAAAATTTGCATGTGGTTCACATTGAAGAATGACTAGAAACCTAAAACATGTCCAAAAGATGTCAATGTGAAATATTTAATTGGGCTAGATATCTAAAGTACCAAAGTGACAACAATGTCTTTACGTTGATATAATTGAAAATATCATCTAAGATACTATTAATATCAAGTATGTGAACATGCAAAACTTCCTAATCAATTGACTGAGCAGGAGAATAATCAAAACTAAAATGAGTTGACTCCCGACTAACAAGCTCAACAAGATGTGTATCACGTGCAAAAATTGGTGGTGAGAAAATGGGCTTATGATGAGAAATTTCTTCTTCCTCTAGATTTACCTCCACCGCTAAAGCGTCATCATAGGTATCTTCTAAGTTAACGTAAAAGGTCAGCGTCTCATCTTGAATTTCTTGATGTAACCCCAAAAGAAATTGATTAGAAACATTACATAGGCCGCTGCAATTGTATGACAATTTTAATAAAATTTTAAACTTTACAAAGTAATCAAAGACACTAGAATTTTATTGCATGAGATTATTGTCAAACATTGATTTTTCAAGACCATCCATGTTGTTCCGAAAGGAGTCCATAACGCCTTAAATGGTGTTCATATTATCTTCAAATGAATTTATTACTTTTTTGATAATTCACAAAATCCTAAACCCATTAGAAAATTTTGTTAACTCTCTAATGAATAAAAATATTAATCTCAATTGTCCAGAGAGAATAGTACCTTTCTCGAAACCCAAGAAACTTATGGATGCTCCAATAGTTGCACAATAAATCCTCAAAGCAAGAATTGAACATCTCTAAAATTGTGTTGCTCAAAAGAGGGTTTTTTTTCAATTGTTGTATTTTTTTCTTCTGTTTTTTTTTTTTTGGGGGGGGGTGGGGGTGGAGACTTATGTATGGGCAAAAGTTTTAATATTTGGGTTGGGCCGGATTGTCCTTTTTTCCAAAATGGTTTAATTGCTTTTGGGCTTGAGTGTTGGATTGGGCTAGGTAAGGAAAATAAAATGAATGCACTTGATTTTCAAGTTTAGGTCCACTAAACAAGCCGAGTCGGCTCAAGGATGTGAGTCGGGTTGATGCGGTTTGTTTTCCCCACGCAAACTGGAAGGGAGACCTAGGGTTTAAACAGGGTACGAGGCGGCAAACAGGGGTGAAGGCAGCAACGAACGGTGGCAGCGAACTTAGGTGGCGAGGGCAGCGTCAAACTTGCATGACGCAGAACCTAGGTGGCAACGGCTAGTTTGCAAGCAAGGCCAAGGGCGGGAGGTTGGCAACCGTGCATAGGGTAAGTGACGGTGGCGACGCGAGGGGGCAGTAGTCCGAGCTGATGGTAGTGTTGGTACAAAGGGACAGTGTCACAACTAATGGTGACTGGTCGACAACGAAAGAGGCCGTCGGCGCTTGTGGTAGGGACTGGCGGTAACACGGCGCAGTAGCTTGAGGTAGCCGACGATAATGGCTTTGTCACAAATTGGACATTGGTGGTGTTGATAATACAGGGTAACACTGAATCATGTTCTTGCTTTGATACCACTTGATGTAGGCCGTCTAGCAAGATTGAGAACAAATAAAAAAAAATGAACCAAATAAAAGAAATATCACACTTAAAATAAAAGAAAAGCGTAATCTCAATATCAAGAGTCAACTTATTCAACTCTCTATTATTGTCTACCTCAACCTATTACATAATGTTCAATCTATACCCATTTCAATACAATCCTAATTTAAAATTACTAAAATTAATATATCACAATTTAGGAAAACTCTAACTAAGGCTACTAAAAAAATTAGAAATCAAGAAACTTCTAATTGACGTTACCAAGTTTAAAACATTTCGAAAAAAGTCAAAATATAAGATATTACTAAAATTTCTACATTCCTAAATCTTAAGATATCTTCAAGCTATGCCTTTCCGTTTCCCATCATAAGATAATTAAGTTATTAGTGGCTATTGGCAAAACACACCGGCACCCGCTTGACTAAATGACACTAAAAGAGAGATGAGTCAATGCCTCAATGGTGGATTGAAAGGAGGTTGACACCCCTATGTGTGTGTTTCTCTACAATTCTTTTTACATGCCATGTGCATTGATTATGTACCTATTTATATTTCATAAGAACGCATAAAACAAACGGGTAAGATTATTAAGCGCTGCTTGTGTTGTATTTTGAATAATTGTTTAAAAAGAAAGTATAAGAAAGAAAAGAAACAGAAAAGGAAACCAGCTAGGGGAACTTTATCTAACCTTTCTTGTACATCTTTAAGGTAGGGAAATTCAAAATGCTCATCTAATTTTGTTGGGTTATGCCAGGTTGTTTAATTGTGGCAGATGACTTGAATGCAACTCTTGATAATCATGAGGGCTTGCGTATTATATTTACAGAAATTCAGATATATGTTCTACCTGAATTTGCCCGAAGAATGAGCCCTGACTTCCTTTATGTATGAAATTTATGTTATGGTGCTTATTGTTATAGTGGGCAGCAATGATGCTGGCTTTCATTTGATTTCCATTGTGATATTGCATTTATGGGGGGCAAGGTCTTTGGGTGAGAGACACCAAAAACATTAGGCAATAATGGGGCCAGAGTCTCAAAGGTTAGAGACCCAAAAAATTGCCCATTAATGTCAAGCACAGTCCAAAGATGAGATCTCCTAAAAGGGCATTTACATTTCAATCACAAATCAATTGCATTCATTTTTATTGAGCTCAGTGGACTCGTAGAAATGTTAGCAAGCTTAGTTAGGAATTGTCAATTTTTACACACTAAGAGCTTGATTGGCAAGCTAGCTTTTTGGCTTTTTTAGCCAAAAAACCAACATCTTCCATTTGGCAAAAAAGCAAAAAAGCAAAAAAGCCAATCAGTTAAATCAAAACACAATTTCCTAGAAGATCCTATTTAAACTCTCACCCTCATTCAAAGAGACAATAATACCCCTACTTAATAACGTTGCTACCAATATATAATCGTTATAATGAACTATATAACTATATAGAATGGAAATACTATCCAATTTGAACAAAAAACAAAAAAAAAAGCTAACTTACTCTTTCATGAAATATAATGGGGTTTGAGTGGAGAGGAAAGAGAAAGAGGCACAAGCTACTTTTGTAATTATGAATGTATATCAAACAGTTTTTCTTAATGAAATCTAAATCCTGTTTTCATTGTTGAAGATTTACCTACTCAATCAAGCCTTCGACCAAGTTAATTGGTCATGCTACACTTTTAATTAGCTCACAACTAAGAGAAGCTTTTGATGAAAAATCCAACTATTTCAAATTAACCCTTAAACCTCATGCCTTAGAGTTCCAGTTCAAATTTTGGGGTGTGACAATTGTACTCTACATCACAACTGCCAGCTTTTGCAAAATTTTGCCAATGCTTAGTAAAAGATACAACACTCCACCACATAACAACCAAGATACCCATCCTACACTAGATCACATGATTCAAACAACTGCTCATTCAATTCAAAAATAAGAAACCCGTGTATACTTACAAGAAGACCAGCATTAATTAATAGAGAGATGTGTTGATCTTTCACATTGCCCCCTAATGATAGAAGCGAACACTGCAATGGAGCAAAGAGTAGCCAAACTATGAACAAATAAGTACACAAATAGTGCAAACATTCAAGCATTAACATCAGCACTAACATCAAAACTATTTTTTTTTTTAAATATCGACATAGAACTTATCCACTTTGAAAACTCAATAGATCAATAATACACCTATATAAAGAGCAGGTCAATGGATTCCATAGCCCAATGAGGCTTTTGGCATATGAAAGTGCATAAAGCAAAGTATTTTAACATACAAGTCTATGCAAACATCTAGTGACAATGATCAAAACAGATCCAACTACTGTACATTTTTGAAGTATCAGTTTCTTTTATATAATCAAAATACATAGAGGAATTACATATCCGCCGACTACTGTGCATTAGAAGTCTGTATGTGAAACAGGGAAAGGAATGTGGTAAACCATAAGTTCAAATGTTACAGAGATCACGTCACCGAAAATCATTAAGATGCTTCTAGATGCAAGAGTGAGTAGACATTGAATGTAACATGACCTTTTAAATGCAATTCTATCCCAAAGTTTGTATTTTACTATTTTCAAAGTAATCATTTAACTGCATATTTCAAAGTGGATCTGAGATAACTTGAGCTATTCATCACATTCTTAGTTATTCTCCAGCCCCAAAAACTTATAATGCTTTAGAGTGAAAGTTACCCTATTTTAGAGCATGCATTCTGAAGTATAATCACTAGGGAATTAGTTTTCAAGCAAGTTCATATATTTTTTCACAGGCGACTAAGCTTCGAAAACATTGCATTCTGTGTCAATCCACCAACTTATAGCTCCAACTAAATCAACATACGAAATGAAACTTCAAAATTTTATTGTTACTTTGAAATGAGAGGAACATATATTATAAGCAAGTCATCTGGGCAATAAAAACATAAAAAAGTTTAAGCAGATCCTGACTAAACTCTTCACTGGCTGGATGGCTTGCTTATAATTTATATTCCTACAAGTCAAAGTAACACTAAAATTTGAGAAGCCTTCATCAAGTTTCATTTCAATAGTTACTTCGAGGTGGGTTCTTTTCTCTTTTTTTTTTTTTTTTTTGGAGGGGGGGGGGGGGGGGGGAGGGGGTTGGAAAAAAAAAAAAA